>OY757272.1:797637-846651 GCA_963584085.1 Pyrausta aurata | reverse complement strand
TTGTTCTTGCAATCTGTCTTATAATGGGGCAGTCATACTTTTGGGCAATTGTATTCAAAATACTGTTGGTACTCCCACGCAGTTTGCGCAAGCAGGAAGCTATGAAAGAAGTTATGTGCTTGTTTTTTATTTTAGTTTTCATATAAAGAGATTCCTCAATTATGTTGGCGATAAGCCCTTACTTTTAATCGTTTTCATGACCATCTCTCTTACTCAACTTTACTAGTGAGAGACGTCCCCAAAAAACCATATTATTCAAAATTTTACGAAGCCAATTAACTTTTGGCTGTGGGCCGAGAAAAATGTGATAGAATAATAAAAACATTTAAACATGACTGTTTTAGTAATCAATCCCTTTTTCCCAAAAATACTGGTGCTGGTAATTATATATTAAAATTGACGACCTCCTTGGTGTAGTGGCTAAGCACGCTGGGTTTCAAGGCGTCGCCGCTCTGAGGTCCCGGAATCGATTCCCGGTCGGGTCAATGTAGAAATCAAAATTTTCTATATTTTCCCGGGTCTGGATGTTGTGGTACTACCGTTGTGTCTGATTTCCATAACACAAGGGGTGTCCAATATTTATTTATTTAGTTCCTGTTGTTACAAAAGAGATCATTATGATAAAGTGCTTCTTCTTAAACTTAAGAGCTTCGCTCTTGTCGGTGGAGTAATTGCCATTCTTTTCTGTTGTACGCCTTTCTCTTGACCTCCTGATATGACATAACATTTACTTTTTCCTTTACTTGATCGAAATAACTTCTCCTCGGTCTTCCTCTTCCCCTCTTTCCTTCCACTTTTCCTTCCATGATGCAGATGATATTGCAGCCGTAGCAGAAAGTCGAGATCAATTACAAAACTTATTGGAAGAAATGGATTCAGTATTTAAAGAGTTTGGATTAAGCATTAACTACAATAAAACAAAGACTATGTGTGCATCAAAAACCAACCCATCTAGCATAAATATAAAACTCGGTAACTCATACTTAGAACAAGTACAAACTTTTAAATACCTTGGCAGTTTAATAACACAGGACTCCAGGTGTACTCCAGATGTAGTTTCTAGAATTGCTATCGCCAAGAGAACTTTTAATAGCAAAAAGCATTTACTAAGAGCTCACATCTCCAAAAAAATCAGGAAACGCCTTGTTAAAACTTACATCTGGAGTATAGCCTTATACGGATGCGAGACGTGGACACTGACCCAGAGAGACAGAGAGAGGTTGGAAGCATTTGAGATGTGGTGTTGGAGGAGAATGGAAAGAATCAGTTGGACAGAGAAAAAAACAAATGAAGAAGTGTTGAAGATAGTAGATGAGAAAAGAAATATCTTAAAAATAATAGAAAATAGAAGAGGCAACATGATAGGACACCTGATACGACATGACAGGTTCTTGGAGATAAAGTGCTATCGACATTAAAATACATGACTCAAAATGGTATTGATATAAGTGCGCTTGATTGTACATAATTTTTATATTTAACGTGCTCAAGAATATCTAAGTAGGTAAAACCAATCAATAAGAAATACGTTTGGGATATTATATTCTACAGCATTAACATCGCTTAATAAAAAGTTTGGTCAATTTTTCAATACGTTCTATGTTTCAATGATTATGGTCACTGTTATTATTTTCTCAGCAATTCTTTAAATAAAATGAACTTAAAATGAGTCATCATCATTATCAGCCAAAGGTCAGACAGTGGCCGTCTGTTGATAATCGGCCTCCCTCGAGAATTTCCAAAAATGTATAAAATAATTTCTTCTACCGATTAGATATGTCGTTGCCTGGAACATTGCCGTATAAGTCTGGAAGCAACATTTCTTAAGTTGCCAGTAACTTTGGCAATTTAAGGGAATATTAAATTTCATCATTTTAATATTTGTAATAATAATTTAAAGTAAAGATGATATCGTCCCCGTCTTGGCAAAATTAAATAACCAACAAAACCAAAGATCCGAGATATTTTTGTGATTTTTTTAAACAAAACCGGCCAAGCGCGAGTCGGACCCGCGCACTGAGGGTTCCGTACCACCCTTAAACTGAATTTGGGGTCCACTTACTTCCACCAAGCGAAAATATCACACTATTTTTTGATAGCAACAATAACTTTGTTTTTCATAGTGTTTGTATGAAAGACAAGGTTATATTTGCGGTTGATGAAAATGTGCAATATCTCAAAAATTACTAGTTTGATATCATTCAAACTAATTTTCGTTGCCAGTTTTTGTTGAGATCTACATCATATTTTTGTCTCAAAATTTTCACTTTCTTACTCGTAGTTCAAAAGTTAGATGGGGAATACTACCTCTACAGGCAGCTTAAAATACGAATATGGAAGTCCCTCCGACATGACATTTATTGTTGCTTTCACACGAACAGTCTTAAAGAACCGATAGAGTGAAAGCAAGGCTCCCAAGCAAGAGACATGTCTATTGGGCAAAGCCTGTTGACGAAGCTTAAGATGGAGGACGGCAGTGTAGCGTCGACAAAAGTAGATGTTTTGAGGGCGATCTAGACTAGAAGTTCTATAGGCAGTTGTACACCTCAGTTGCCAAACCCGTTAATGGCTAAGGCCGGACATCCAAAAGCTATCCTGACCCGACATTACACCGAAAACATCCCGGACATCAGACTCTATGAGATGAAAATGGCCCTGAAACAGCATAAAAACAACAAGGTACCTCGTGAGGACGGAATCACAGTAGAGCTTCTTAAAGCGGGGGGAACATCGGTACTCAAAGTCCTTCAGAGACTCTTTGATTCCGTGCTGTTAGAGGGCTGCCTGAGTCGTGGAACAGGAGTGTGGTGGTTTTTCCAAAAAAAAGAGACAAAAGGTATGACTGGTAGAGAATGCAATATGGCGTTAAGTCCACCTTTTGTGCAAACTCTGGTTGTGCAATAAAGTATCTATATATATTATACATATAATATACATATAATAAAACTGTAAAGTAGGTGAATTCTGTACATTGCTTATTTAAAAAAAAAAATTCATTGAGGGGGCTTCTTACACGTAATAGATACCAAAAATATTTTTTTTGAATTTTTTGTCTGTCTGTCTGTCTGTCTTTCTGTCTGTTTGTTCGAGCTAATCTCAGAATCTACTGGACCGATTTTGATGGGGCTTTTTTTATTTGACTCAGCATCACTTGGAGAGTAAACTAGGATAGAAATAATTACGCCAATAGATTTAGGGGGTAGGCAGAAAATTGAATCTCAGCAACTACTGGACCGATTTTGATGGGACTTTTTTCATTTGACTCAGTGTCACCTGGAAAGTAAACTGAGATATAAATAATCACGCTAATTGACTTAGGGGGTAGGCAGAAAATTAGATTTTGTTTGTTTTTCAACCGATTTCAATAGTTCTTTTTTTGTTGAACTAAGTGTTATTTGTACTTATACTTATGATGACATTGCTATCACGCTACCTGACTCAGGGGGTAGGCAGGAAATAGAATTTGGGTTGTGTTTAATTGATTTTCATGGATCGTTTTTACTCAACTGTGTGTTACCTGGACTCAAAGTTATCATACAAATAATCACGCTACCTGACTTAGGGGGTAGGCTGGGAATTAAATTCTGAACGCTATTGAACCAATTTAGATGTTTTTTTATTCAACTGTGTGTAGGTACCTATAGTCGCAGGTAGGCCTGCATTTGGATAATGTTAACCTCTAAACTAAACAGTAGCATAAGCTGGGCAGGAATTGGTGGAGATGAATGATGATGTTTTACACGTCCTATAACAGTGTTGTACATGAGGACGCTGCTACGAACTACCCAATAGAGTTTTTGAGCTCTCTCACAGCGAGTGGTCTTCCTGCACATAAAATCACACTGAAAGTCGGAGTGCCCATAATGCTTTTGAGAAATCTAACTCCACCGAAATTATTTTAAATAAATGTGTGGGAAATGAATCTGTTCAGTGTTTTAATTCTATGTGTAGTGTTTTCTCCATATTGGTTTGCATAAATTAAATGAAATTTTGGTACTTTACTTTATGGTACTTGCCAAAATATATCAAAACAGTGCCATGAAAAAATATATATTTAGATCAATTTTTTCCACACAACAAAGTAATATGTTAGTAAAGTAAGTAGTAGTTTTTTTTTGTGGCAAAGTAGTAGTTAAAAAGTAAAGTAACCATATAATCCTCTCAAACAAAGGAACTCCTAATCGAAATACAAACTGTGAACGTCCAAATAATCGGTATGGTCATTAATTGATCACCTTTGATGTAATATTGCTTCTTATTGTTGTAATAATAAAAATACTAATTTTGATTCAAAATAAGTTTAATAAAGCTTACTATGCATTCTATATCGCCCTTTAGTTTTAGTTAAGTATTACAGGATGACTTGAAGATGGGTGCAAAGCTTGGAGGCGGAAGTAGTATAGTTGAACCACGGTTGTCTTACGAAGTTTCACTATTTTTCTTGAATACTTATTATGTTTTTTTTATATAAAACCTAAACTTTTACAATTAATTGCTAATAATGGCCAATTTTCATGATAAGTGAGTACTAAAATGTACTTTAATAAACTTTTATAAAAACTTTATATCTTGCGTACTTATAAGTACTTATACTTAAATATCTTATTTGTAAAATCATAAGCATAAATAATTAAAAATTCTACCCAAAGTCACTATTCCACGCGGACGAAGTCGCGGGCACAGCTAGTAAATAAATAAATAAACAAAACCTTATTGAGGAACTATGCCCACCTCAGCCCTGAGCCATGTCGACAAGCTGATTCAAGAGTTATTATGAATGGTCTCGCACGTAGGTTTAATGAGTTCCAGCCTTCCGAACAAGCCGGATTCCCAAAAAGGCTATAGGCCTGATGGTCGTTGGGGTAGAAAAGTTCTACATTGAAGACCCTTAGACAACCTTGTAAAGATTACAGTCGTTGTGGAAAATCGTGGGGGGGCCTATGTTCAGCAGTGGACTGGTCCTTTGGCTGATTATGATAAAAATATATAATACAATGTTTAATGAAAAATTAAACAAGAGCACTTGTTCAATTTTGCCACAGCCAATTTGTGTAACAATGTTTCCGAGTCAGTTGTGGCAGAATTCAACAAAGTAACTTATTGATTTTGTTTGTAGGTATGTTAAAGCCCTCAAATGTAGTTATTTAATTTTTTTGTAATTTATTCAGTTTTTCCACGAAAGAAGATCGGCAAACTGGGTACCCGGTCTTTTTTAAGCGTATCAAAGGCAAACTATTCGCATTTCTTAGATCGAAAGACTGTCGATATTTTCCAATCTCAAATGTTTTTATATCTGCTGGAGGTAATAAATAAATCCTAAAAGCTAAATTCAATACAATCGTAAACACGAAACGCAATTACAACGCAAAAACAAAACGCTATTTAACCATAGTTTTTATACAGTGCGACATGGATCTTCTGGCCAACGGTGACAGTCGGAACTAACGCTGTCAAATTCAAAAATCCGGCTGCCAGATCGAGTGTAGCGAAATCTCCCCAATCTTACAAGAGATTTTCCGATTTTCCATTTTTTATTTTCGTGCGTGTTCTGTGTAAACTATTAATATGATTGTTTTTAAATACCGTAGAGCTAAACTCCTTCAATAAAGGTTTAATTTTCAATGGTTTTTATTGTTACTACAATTGTTTTGCGTCTAAAATAGGTGGAACATACATGATATTCCTGAAATGCCTCCCATTATCGTTCTTATTGGTCCCATTTGTCTTGTTGATTGAGAAAACAACTTAAAGATAATAAAATAATAAATAAAAATACCCTAATAAATAATAGACTCCCTAAGTCAAGGGAGATTTTCTTGCTCTGGCTGGCTGGCTGGTTGGTAAATAAGGAACTATATCTTGCTGGTAATTGACACTCCAAACATTGTAGTTCAACAGTTTTAGTGTAGATGGCGCTATTTGTAGCAACCTGAAGTAAATTGTTGCATAATCTATGTTTGCTCTCTTCTCTTTGAACAATGTAACTGCCCGTTAGTACTAGTACTAGTTTTACATAATGTCAAAATGATTCAAAAATGTCTACCGGTTATTTTGAGATTATGAGGTTATATTGCGATGTGAACTTTTTATTCCCAACTTTTACGTAAATGTTACAATTACATTTTCAATTACATTTTAAGAAAGCATCAAAATCCACATATTCACTTTACGATACGCAAAGTCTTTATGCGATACTGAAATTATATGGGCGTCTGCCAATCTTCTTTCTTGAACAAACCTTGTTGTAATATGTGGTCAATGGAGTCACTAAAATGAAGATATCTTTGCGAATATCATACATTTTGCAACGGGATATAGACCAAAATGTAGAGTACACGTTATATTGTATAAAAATAACAAAAAGTGGATTTCGGCAAAGGTGTCAATTATTTAATTTTGACACGACAGGGACGATATATTATTGCCTTTGCCGGCTGTATAAGTGATGTGCCCTTTTTATATAGTTTATATGTTTGTTTGTTTGTTTGAACGCGCTAATCTCCGAAACTACTGGTTTGAATTAAATAATTATTTTTGTGTTGGACAGTCCAGTTATCGAGGAAGGCTATAGGCTATATAACATCACGCTACGACCAATAGGAGCAAAGATATAGTGGTAAATGTGTAAAAAACGGGAGAAAGAAGTCACTATTCCACGCGGACGAAGTCGCGGGCAAAAGCTAGTATTATAGATACAATTGTTAAGATACATTTTTCTACAGTTTTCTTAATGCTACGTAAACATATAATATGAAGATTAACATCACTTGCACCATAGAATTAAATCAATGCCAAGGTTTGGCTATACCGCACTATTTACTCTATCTACAAAGATATATCAAATGAAATATGAAAACCAACTTAGAATCATGCGACGACAGATCTTTTAAATTCCTAAGACACACAAAATTAATGTTTGTGGATCCGCATCACCAATTGTACAATTTCGGTAATCTTGGTATTGGCGATTCCAGCCCAGAACAGTTATTCGATGAGGGGGAGTAGGTAAATGTGACAATACTACTCTAGGCAGGCGACGGGGCCCTGAAATTGACCATGAGTAACAACTGAGGGCAATCTACCATGTTCCTAACTAACTTGTAAAGAACAGACTGGTCCAGACAAGTTCTTCGGTTTTCCAAGGAGTTAATTTTAGATAGAATTTTAAATATTCTTATCTATGGCACGGAAATGTTTACAACGGCATCATTTAATTAACTTCTACTCCTAGCCGTTCCAATTTAGTATTTATGAGTAAACTGCAGCATGACAATGAGATAGGTGACGCATATGTTCAGCACCGACACCGGCAGCGTCCAGTCTAAGCTGATGATCTTGAAGATGACCGTCTTCATGGGACGGGCTTCGATGTAGCGGATGAATCTTTCGATGTCCTTCACGGATTTTTGATCTGCAACAAATACGATATTAAGGTTCTTTGGTGTCACATTAACTACCGTTTTTACTGAAAAATATAACACATGGATAGCCAAATCGAGACGTTATCAATAATTTCAATTTCAGGAATTATTTATCAAGTCAAGAATACAACAATGTATATCTCTCTTAGTTACAGACTTTGAGTGTAAAAGGGTGTAATCTATTTATAGCACATTCAGACTTATAGTTACATGGAACGGCAATTCTACAGGACCAAAGAAAAGATGTAGCCTTCACGGAGATTAACATGCTGCGGTTGATGTGTGGAGTCACGTGAAAAGATCGCATTTGGAACTCCCGCATCCACGGCAGCCTGCGTGACAAGCTGCAGGAAAGTTGCTTGCCCTCGCGGGTCACGGTCACGTTTTGCGGAAACCAGCTAACACGTGGGTAACGAATGTCTAGATATGCAGCTTCCGCCGGGCCCTGGCAGAAGGGGTAGACCCAAAAAGTGCTGACTTGACGTCGTAAAGGATGTTATGCTTGCCAATCATCTGTTCACAGAGGATGCCCAAGACTGCGCAAAGTGAAGATGAAAATGTAGGAAGGTGGACCCCGGATGCCACCGCACGCAACTGAATTAACGTCGGGATGATGATGAAGGAACGACTAAGCAAATAAATGGTATCACAAAAATATCGGTAGACCACTAACGTGACTCTGCAGTTTCTAGCGATACTACTGGTACTACCATTACCGTAGCAGGGTTATGTAGAACTGAGTTCAATTAATTGGCATAAATATGACCTCACTTCGTTCCTTCAGAGCCCTGTCCATGAGCACCAGCCGCAGCTTCTCCACCTGTGATGTGAGCAGACCTGACGCGAAGGCTGGCGCGAAGAGCAGCGCGAACACTTGGAACACCGATATGTTTGATATCACGTAGTCTAGGGACGACGTCTGTAATGGTTACCATACCAGGGTTGTACTTAAAACAAGCTGGAGTCCAAATCCTGGTAGAGAATTGAACAGAACCTAGAGCTGAGTAAATATTTCCTCAAAGTAATTTCTTTACAAGAAGGTTGTTCGGTTCGGTTGCTAAGGTGAGATTAAGATAAAAAGACACAGGCTTTTTAGAAAAAAATGCCGTGACAACAGTTCTGAAGTTTAAACGCGATTACTTCTCATTGATTAAAACACTTTACGGATTGATTTCGTGATAATTTATATTTATTTTTAATTAAACTCCTGACGTTTAAAATGCTTTCCAGCATCAGTGTGTGTGTGGGCGTTTAATCAAAAATAAATGTTCGCGAAATCAATCCGTAAAGTGGTTTAATCAGTGACAAAAGTTGTTTAATTTCATGAATACCCGTGATTCTTCAGGCTCTGCCCTTATTAGCCGATTACTAATTTTATTGTGCAAGTATAAAGTGTAGGCAAGAATTATATAGGCAGAATTAAATAATACTTACTCTTCTTTGGTCCATTTGCAAAAGTGGATAAAAAATGGTTATCATCATGTCAATTGTGTGAAAAACTAAGGGCACGACGTACTAAAAAAAAAATAGGAATACAGTTTTTCGTAGGTGAATACCAATAAGTCATATATGTAATGTAGTATAGAGTCTTATACAGGGTTACAGTTAGGTGCTTAACGCAAAAAGATTTCGTAAGGTTAAAAAAACACACAAGATACAAATTGCACTTCCATAAAGAACTGTGTCAGACAAGAAATCGAACCCTGTGTCATACACTTTCCGGGCGCATGCCAAATAAGCGACAAAACACTATAAAAACAAATAATTATATCACACTTTATCCTTACCAAAGGATTGTGCAGCACTTTCACTTTGTCGTACACATCAACAATCGACTTGTACAGAAAGTGGTGGGACAAAATATTCGTATTCTCGTTCTGCATCAATTTCGAAAAGTTCTTGATCCGACAGAATAAAGTATAATAAATAGTAAAATAAACGACTAGGAACGCATCACTACACAAGTGAGACATGTTGAAGATAATAAGAGCAGCAATCGGTGAAATGCAGTAGACATCAAATATTGTACAGTATGCCAACGCTACTAATGATCTGTACAGAAAACAAAAGGTAAATCCACCTATTATAACAAATTCCGGTCTGTATGTTAACTCTTTGCCCATCTCAACATCGATCGACAACAAATTTTCATAAAACTCCACAAACGTCGTTCGCTTCGAGAAAAGTAAAGTCAACACTAAAGCGAAGAACTCAGAAACGTATAAAAGATCCCAAAATATTATCATAGGATCGCCTAAAGGAATGATAATAAAGAATATCGTATAAAACCCAATACCAAAAGTTCGAAGCACATAAAAAGATTTAACTAAGATATTTACTGAATATGAATTCGATTTTAGGACACCAAAGTTCAAAGCTAAGGCTATAAAAAGGAAATTAAACGTTGCTTTCATTGTTTTTGATATGCTTCTCTCTTTAGATTTTGGTTTTACTAGTAAGTTTCTTTTTGATGCTATCAGTGGATATATTTTCATATCTTTTTCTGGAAATCTAGCAGTCACTATCACTTTGAATATATTGTCTGGATGTGACATGGCCGTGCCGTGCCGGCTTCAATTATGAAGTACGTACATCATGCCATCACATAATAGTAGCGGATTCGAATCCCGCAAATGTTTATGTGATGAGCACGAACATTTATACGTAAGTCATGGATGTTTAATATGTATTTAAGTATTTATGGGAGACGCCCCCGTCATAATCGTTTTCTGTTAACACATGGAAGAAAACCAAATCAAAACAATTGTGTGTTGTCTGGCGGATATTTATTTATTTTTTATTATTATTACATTCCGCAAACATGTCGAACATCAATAAATACGTTCCTATAAATACTAATTTTATTATTACAATCACAGGGACAATGATTTACTTTGTATCGATGGTTTCAAGAGAGAATTAAAGTTTAACTTTAAACAAAAAGATCTATTAAATAAACCAGCCAACTACACTGCCTTTAAAAGAGTTACCAACTCTTGTAAAGGTAGTGTAGTTGTATTTAAGTCGATATAAATTCAAGCATAGTTATTTCGTTAAGACTATCGTGATCAGGCGGAGCGCAGCGCGAAATTGTCTACATTTGAAAAGCGTTACACTTTTTGTATGGAAGCTCAAGGGCACACGATTCTCTTAAAGCACGAATAAAACTCCGAAGCAATAAAAATAATTAACATAATAGCCATAATTCGACAACTTTTTCTTCTTTGGTTGTGGCGAGCGAACATAAGTTTACCAGCGTGGGCTCACTGTTCCGCCAATCTTACGTGTGTAGCCTTTACCTACATGGCAAAGAGACACGTAAAGGGCGTGATTTGGAAGGTTCAAAAACTTAATTATCCCTAAAACAAAGCAAGGCAAGACACAGACAGCATATATAATGTATGTATGTTAACCTGAAATTTGAGCAGGGGGACAATTCACCAACGGCAACATCATCGCTGTGTTTGACGTCGAGCTTGAATTTCAGAATAGCTTGACGGTTCTAAATGCGCTGCTCAATGTTGAAGTAAAAGAAAATCGTCAAACTATCTTAACGTTCTCGATGACAGCATTTTAGTGAATCGACATACAGAATATTATGGTAAGATCATCTTTAATCTATACTTATAAAATGCTTTGTCCTGAACTACTGACTTATTGATTGACTGACTGACTGACTGACTGACTGACTGACTGACTGACTGACTGACTGATGGATCAACGCACAGCCTAAACCGCTAATCGAAGAGACCTGAAACTGGGAGGGTGTTCTTTGTATGACGAAGGGATCCGATAATAAAGGATTTTCAGAAATTCCACCCCTAAGGGGGTCAAAAAGGGTTGCAAAGTTTGTATGGGACAACCAGATCCCATGGTCCAATCTACTTCAAATTTTGCATACACATTGTTTTACAGAATTGACGGAAGACCTATTTTGTAGTTTATTGAAATTCATCTCATAAGGGGGGGAAAAAGGGTTACAAAGTTATTCTGGGGGTGATTTGCTTCGAATTTGATATCAACACTCTTTAGTGCTCATGATAAAAATATTTTTTAAATCTGTTTTGACAATCATTTGACATGTCTGAGACACAATGTTTTGACACATGTTTGTTATTGATGTGGCTCTCGAGAAAATTCTCAAGAAGAGATTTTATTCCTTAGAACATTAAATAATATTTTTTTTGTGTTGAAACAGGGTAGGTATCAAGCGGTCTGTGTCCAGTGTAGATTGCAGATCGTTTGTTAACACGTTCCGGGACACTACTCAAGACACAATAGATGTTTTATTGTTTTCACGCCTGTAGGCGGGCACTGTCCCGAAACGTGTTAATATTGTCGGTGGACATTGTACGCTGGTTCTGTGGTCAAAGGGTGTCCAATCTGAAACTATTCTGCAAACTTTTCGTGGGGGTCTATGTTTAGCAGTGGACGGCTTTTGAGTGTTAATGATGATGAAGGCGTAGATCCCTACATAGAATTGTCCCTTTGAATTCAAGAAAGTAGAGTATTCGCTATGACCATAAACAAAGCTCAAGTTCAAACTCTTAAGGTAGCGGGAGAAGACTTGAGGGAATTTGCTTCTCCTACAGTCTGTATGTGGCATGATGCTGAGTAAGCGCACAGAGTATAGCCTGGTCTTTTTATTAGCACCCGAAAGAAATGTACGATTGATGATAGGCGTAGTAAGTATTTCCATTTCGTTGTAAAATAAAACGATATTATCCCCGTGTAAGGTTGACCAGATTAAAGACCGGGCTACGTGTTGTGTGTACATAAAATATAACATTAAATACGCATTTCTACGCATAATTTAAAAACTGGATGTTTTTGTTTGTTTGTTTTAACGCGTTAACCACAGGAACTATTGGTCCGGTTATAAAATATGATAGATATGTTAGATAGCTAATTTATCGGGGAAGGCTATAGAAATAGTTTAATGTGTATCGGCTTATAAATGTTTTCGCTACGATCTATGGGAACGGAGTAAAATGATTGCGCGCGTACGAAGTCGCTGGCGGGCCGCTAGTAATAAATATAATTATCTATTTTGATTGAAACAAACAGTTAATAATTAAATAGTTCCGCGTTATGATGGCACAAAATTCATGCTTTCATCAGTTATTAGCAATGGCTAACGCTGCAGAATCTGACTGAAAACCGGCTAGGTGCGAGTCGGACCCGCGCACTGAGGGTTCCGTGCCACCCTAAACTGGATTCGGGGTCCACTTACTTCTAACTAACGAAAATATCAAAATATATTTGACAGCAAAAATAACTTTGTTTTTTAAAGTGTTAGTATGAAAAACAAAGTTATATCTGCGGTTAATGAAAATGTGCAATATCTCAAAAACTACTGGTTCGTACGCATTCAAACCAATTGTCGTTGAAAGTTTTTTTGAGACCTACATCATACATTTTTGTCAATTTTTAGGGTTCCGTAGCCGAATGGCAAAAAACGGAACCCTTATAGTTTCGTCAAGTCTGTCTGTCTGTCTGTCTGTCTGTCCGTCCGTATGTCACAGCCACTTTATTCTGAAACTATAAGCATCACCTAGCTGAAACTTGGTAGGTAGGTGTATCTTGTTTACCGCTTTCCGATTCAGATACAAAAAGTAAGAAAATATAATATTTAAGGGGGGGCTCCCATACATGAAACTAAGAGCTAAAATTTTTTTTTTACTCAAACCTATGCGTGTGGGGTATCTATGGATAGGTCTTTGAAAATAATGTTGAGGTTTCTTAAACCATTTTTTCTAAAAGTGTAAGGTTTGAGATATAGACGCTTCCAAAGTGGTAAAATGGGCGTCCCCCCCCATCTAACTTTTGAACTAAGTAAGTGAAAATTTTGAAAAAAGTATGTGATGTAGATCTCAACAAAAACTTGCAACGAAAATTGGTTTGAAGGAGATCGAACCAGTAGTTTTTGAGATATTGCACATTTTTATCAACCGCAAATATAACTTTGTCTTTCATACAAACACTATGAAAAACAAAGTTATTTTTGCTGTCACAATATATTGTGATGTTTTCGTTAAGTGAAAGTAAGTGGACCCTGAATTCAGTTAAGGGTGGCACGGAACCCTCAGTGCGCGGGTCCGACACGCACTTAACCGGTTTTTTACTTCCCTAGTTCAAAAGTTAGATGAGAGGGGACGCCTATTTTACCACTTTAGAAGCGTCTATATCTCAAACGATAGACTTTTAGAAATAATGGTTTTAGAAACTTCAATGACAAATACCTATCCATTGAAACCCCCCGCATAGGTTTGAGTAAAAAAAAAATTTTAGGTTTTAGTTTCATGTATGGGAGTCCTTTAAATATCGTTTTTCTTACATTTTGTATCTGAATCGGAAAGCGGTAAATATGATACACCTACATAACAAATTTCAGCGGTGTGATGCTAATAGTTTTAGAATAAAGTGGCTGTGACATACGGACGGACGGACAGACAGAGACTTGGCGAAACTATAAGGGTTCCGTTTTTCGCCATTCGGCTACGGAACCCTAAAAATTGAAGGTGTATTATATTATCTCCTCAGCTTTTCTGTTATTTCTCTCTATTCACAGGATCAGGCCTACAACTTAGTGACTTGAAATCTGTATATGATTCAAAACTACATTATATTAAGCAGTCCGGCCATTGCGGCAGATCTTGTGACGTCTGCGGCTTAGAAACTAAAGTTGTTTTCACCCGACGAATTGCTTAAAACTAGAGGTAGGCCTTTTAGGTTCAATTACAAGTCAAAAAAAATATGATTCTTGTTTAGCCTTATTTTTCGGCATAGGGTAAAATTATTGCACTTTCTTGTCGTGCCAAGATTTAGTTTAGGCAAAAGTGTAACACTTTTGTTTTCATTAAAGAGGAGCTTCGATCTGAATGTGTTTCACACAAAATTTTTGTTATGTGCTTGTTTTTTTTAGTTTTCAGCGAAAGAGATTCTTCAATTAAGTTGGCGATAAGCCCTTACTGTTTATCGTTTTCATGACCATCTCCCTTACTCAACTTTACTAGTGAGAGACGTCCCCCAAAAAAACGTATTATTCATAATTTTATTTTACAACTTTGGCGAAAAAATAAGAATAGATACCCATGCCAAAGTACAGACTTCTAATACCTAAGGTCTCCGAGCTAAAGCGCGGATAGACGGACAGACGAACATGGTGAAACTATAAGAGTTCCCTGTTGGACTACGGAAGCTGTGACTGTGGGCCGAGAAAAATGTGATAGAATAATTAAAACATTTAAAAACACGACTGTTAGTAATCAATCCCTTTTTCACGAAAACTCTGGTGCTGGTAATTATATATTAATTTCCTGTTGTTGTAAAACAGATCATTATGATAAAGTGCTATCGACATTATTACATGACTCAAAATGGTATCGATATAAGTGTGCTTGATTGTACATAATTTTAATATTTAACGTGCTCAAGAATATCTAAGTAGGTAAAACCAATGAATAAGAAATACGCTTGGGATATTATATTCTACAGCATTAACATCGCTTAATAAAAAGTACAGTCAATTTTTCAATACGTTCTATGTTTAAATGATTATGGTCACTGTTATCATTTTCTCAGCAATTCTTTAAATAAAATGAACTTAAAATGAGTCATCATCATTATCAGCCAAAGGACGGCCACTGTTGATAATCGGCCTCCCTCGAGAATTTCCAAAAATGTATAAAATATTTTCTTCTACCGATTAGATATGTCGTTGCCGGGAACATTGCCGTATAAGTATGGAAGCAACATTTCTTAAGTAGCCGGCAACTTTGGCAATTTAAGGGAATATTAAATTTCATCATTTTAATATTTGTAATAATAATTTAAAGTAAAGATGATATATTATTGCCTTTGCCGGCTGTATAAGTGATGTGCCCTTTTTATAATAAGTTCACCAGCAGTTATATTATAGATACAATTGTTAAGATACATTTTTCAACAGTTTTCTTAAGGCTACGTAAACATATATGAAGGTGAACATCACTTGCACCATATAATTAAATCAATGCCAAGGTTTGGCTATAGCGCACTATTTACTTTATCTACAAAGATATTTCAAATGAAATATGAAAAAAAACAAACAAATAAAACAAAACAAAAAAAACGTAGACACCGACTTAGAATCATGCGACGACAGATCTTTTATATTCCTAAGACACACAAAATTAATGTATGTGGATCCGCATCACCCATTGTACAATTTCGTTAATCTTGGTATTGGTGATTTCAGCCTAGAACAGTTAATCGATGAGGGGCAGTAAATGTGACAATACTACTCTAGGCAGGCGACGGGGCCCTGAAATTGACCATGAGTAACAACTGAGGGCAATCTACCATGTTCCTAACTAACTTGTAAAGAAAAGACTGGCCCAGTCAAGTTCTTCGGTTTTCCAAGAAGTCAATTTTAGATAGAATTTTAAATATTCTTATCTATGGCACGGAAATGTTTACAACGGCATCATTTAATTAACTTCTACCCCTAGCCGTTCCAATTTAGTATTTATGAGTAAACTGCAGCATGACAATGAGATAGGTGACGCATATGTTCAGCACCGACACCGGCAGCGTCCAGTCTAAACTGATGATCTTGAAGATGACCGTCTTCATGGGACGGGCCTCGATGTAGTGAATGAATCTTTCGATGTCCTTGGCGTATTCTTTATCTGAAACAAATTTTATCTTGATAATTTTTAGGCTCATAACTGAATGAGACGGCTCCCTCACGTCATTGAAAGAGTCCAAACTAATGGTCATAATCACAGTAGCGTCCCCATTAATTTGTTTCTATTACAAAGATAGTAATTCTAGTCTAGTCTAGTCTAGTAATAGAGCTTTCTCTATTACCTTCAGACTCCTGTGTCGGAACTTCGGAAGTCTCGACATACTCGTAGTTTCCCTGCCAGGTGGCGCTCAAAAAACTCTGAGACAAAATTGGTGTTTTCGTGTAATAATTGACTAAGAAATATTTTTGAATTAAGCATTAAAAAAACAAATATATTTTACGATTTATTAAAGATATACTACGTTATCTATTTATTTATATATTTATCTATTTATTTGATACAGCAAAAAATCATAAAATTTAACTTATCAAAGCAAAATGGCAATAATTTGACATTTCTTTTGCTGCACACTTTTGGCCGCTGGATATTTAGAGAGAGAGTATCACATAACGCACTGGGTTATGTGATACTCTCTCTCTAAATATAATATCCGCACTTCCCTTAAGACCGGCGTACGAAATACGACGAGTCAAAAGTCAAGGCATGCTTTCTGTAAATTTTCCCCAACTTGTAAATTTTCTTCCTCTGACTGCCTTGGGAATCTCGAAACGATCTCCTGACTCCGTTAGTTTCAGGGGATCAAACCCTTATCATCGCTTGGTTTAACAAGTGCTGGTGCTCAGAAATCTACGATATTGAAGTTGTGCTGCAAATCCTGAGTAACAAAAGTAGTTGCTCTCTAACCTCGTTCCCTCAGAGCCCTGTCCATAAGCACCAGTCGCAGCTTCTCCACCTGTGACGCGAGCAGACCTGACGCGAAGGCTGGTGCGAACAGCAGCGCGAACACTTGGAACACCGATATGTTTGCGGTCACGTAATCTAGTAGTGTCTGTAACAGTTTAGTTTAGTATCTGTAAATAATAGAAAAAACGGTGGTACCACAACACCTAGACCCGAGATACTCGTAATGTAGACAATTTTGATTTCTTCATCAACCCGACCGGGGCGCTGTGTGAATTGCGATTCAACTTGTGACAGTTATGCAGCTGCTTTCTGTATTCAATTCGTATTGCGAATTAACTTGTTTCTTTAAGTTTAGTTTAATTTTAACTGTAGTGGTAAGCGAATTAGTTAAGTACCGCTAAGAATCATAATAGGTAGAATACAATAATACCTACTCTTCTTTGGTCCAATTGCAGAAGTGGATAGAAAATAGTTATCATCATGTCAATTGTGTGAAAAACTAAGGGCACGACGTACTGAAAAAAAAGGAATAAAAATTGTGATTTGTAATATTTATTTACTTATCAAAACTTTATTGCAAGTTGTACATTACACATCCTTTACCAGTCAACCGCTTGGCATTGTTTTAAAGAAGGGAGCTTGAAGGCTGACAGTAAAGGTTAACTTAGATGCATTAATCATCACACTTAGCACTAGATTCTTACCAAGGGATTGTGCAAAACTTTCACTTTGTCGTACACATCAGCAATCGACTTGTACAGAAAGTGGTCTGTTAACACATTTGTATTCCCATCCTTCATCAATCTCGTAAAGTTCTTTATCCGACAGAACAAAGTATAATAAATAGTGAAATGAACGACTAGGAATGCATCGCTACACAACAGAGACATGTCGAAGAGAATGAGAGCGGCAATCGGTGAAATGCAGTAGTCATCAAATATCGTACAGTATGCCAAAGATATTAATGATCTGTACGAAAAACACAATGCAAATCCACTTATTATAACAATTTCTGGTCTGTATGTTAACTTTTTGCCCATCTCAGCATCGATCGACAACAAATCTTCATAAAACTCCATAAACGTCGTGCGCTTCGAGAAAAGTAATGTCAACACTAAAGCGAAGAACTCAGAAACGTATAAAAGGTACCAAAATATCATCACAGGATCACCCAAAGGAATAATAAAAAAGAATATCACGTAATACCCTACACCAAGAGTTCTGAGCACACAAAAAGATTTACTTAAGATATTCACTAAACTGGAATCCGATTTCAGAACACCGAAGTTTAAAGCTAGGGCTATAAAAAAGAAATTTAACGTTGCTTTTATTGTTTTTGATACACATTTATCTTTAGATTTTGGTTTAACTAGAAAGTTTATTTTTGGTGCTATCGGTGGATTCTTTTTCATATTTTTATCTGTAACTCCAGCAGTCACTATCACTATGAATATATTGTCTGTATGTGACATTGCCGTGCCGGCTTCAATTATTTTAATGAAGTACGTACATCATGCATCCAATCCAATTAAGTCACTTACTTGAACATGCCGCAAACGGTATCAATAATATCAAATGCATAATTAAATAAGTTTTTAAATAAATTGCTTTATTTTCAAACAAATAGAGCACTCTTTAAAAAATACGTGAATCAATTTAAGTAGGTTACAATCACAAGTAATGTCCTTTATATCAATGGTATTTATTAGAAGATTTATGTGTAACTTTTTTCAAAGGGTCTCTTGAATATAGCTTTACCAACTTTTTTTAATAAAGCTACTTTAGTTGTATTTAAGTCAATATAAATACTTCAAGTCCAGTCGTTGTTCGGTTAAAGCACGAATAAAACTTCAAAGCGTTTACAAAAACAATTAACGTAACAGTCGTAATTTGACAACATTAACCGAAATTAAATGCTTTCATAATGCGATATTGCCATATCTAAAAAAAAGATTTGTAGTACTCGTAATATACTGAATAATATGTATGTTTTTTACAGATTTTGGTTTAACATGGTAGGTAAGAATTTAACATTGTGATTCATATGAAATCTGAACTATTTATGATTAAACAGTCATAAAAAATGGGTTTAGTAGTTGTACAATCCTAGCTTTCTATGATTTATTTCTTTAGTATAAGAATGCAAATTAATTACTTTCCTTTTCAAATACACCCAGTACTTTTAGTACTCACATGGCATACTTAAAATTATAACTTTACTTTTTTATCATCATAATATATTTATGTTTAAATTTAATTAGTATCGTTACAGTGATTCTTAATTTTAAGTAATGATTAATTTTAAAGTTTTTATGTGACTTTAATTTTAAGTAATGATTAATTTTAAAGTTGTTATGTGACTTTAATTTTAAGTAATGATTAATTTTAAAGGTGTTATGTGACTCTATGGGTGTAATTTACCTGAAATAAATAATTTATATACAAATAAATACATATATAAATATGGTGGCTCAAAATAATATTAAAATATGTATCAACCAAAATCATTGAGTTTTTGAGTTGCACCACAATGTATTTGAGTACTTACTGTAATGGTCTCATTCATTACTATAGTTAATTATTGCATCACCTTAAATATGCAAAGAATAATTGTACATCATAAACGATTTTTAAACTACATCTAAACGTTCGGTTAGTCATAAATGTGCTGCTATTTTACTGCTACAGTAAATGTATTCCCGTGCACTGTAAGGTCGATGTAAGTCTAGATGCACATCAAGGAGAGAAAATAGTATTATTTCATTTAGATAATTAATTTTAACGTCAATAATTCGGAAGTTTGAAAAGCAGATGCAGATGTTAATTTTAAACTTAATCATAACTAAAAGAAATTAAATGAAATTACTTTATTTGACACTTTGGTACATAAGTATGAATATGTCGAGTAAAATTTGGATAATAAAATAGAATCATGATACAAATTAATTTAGATTAGAACCATTACTTAATAGATTAGCACAATGACGAAAATAATTAAAAATAGGTACATATGTGTCATAAAGGGGACCTTTAGGCTTAGGCTCAGCATATTAATGTGCATAGCAAAAATAATTTAGAAAAAAAATATCTTCATGACTGGATAGAAAAAAATATTGAATAGTTATTCAAAATAAGAGAAAAGAAATCACAGAATGCGGTCATCTTTCAGATTGTACAATTCTGCAATGTGCCCCCATCTTTACTTGTAACCTAGAACTTCAGTTGAATGTCAAGGACCAAATCTAAGTTTCTCACAAAGGAACGGAAACTGTTATGTACGTAGGATGGTCCCACTGTGAAGGGTTAAAACATACGGGAGGTTTTTGCGTACTGGTCAAATGAGTACTTATTTTTAGTTAATATACTTCCATCCCTTTTTTTGTCCAATTCACAAACATTTCGACCCTTTTTTCAAGAACAAAGGCTCATACGGCTCTTGTAGCATTTTTAAGTGACCATATTTTTTAACCGATCCAAAAAGAAGGAGGTTATCAATTCGTCTGTTTGCTATTTTTGTCTTATTGACTATCTAGTTTTATTTTTTGTCAGCCACTACTTTGGTCATTATTACAATATGTATCTATTTATTTGAGTCTTTGATAGGTAGGTATAGAACGTCTAGCTGAGAGTATAAAATCTTCAAATGCATTGATACTATTTAAAATGGCATGTTTATCTAATAATTATAGAATTCGGGCCCATGTGTTTTCTCTATCTTTTATAAATCTTGCATTTTCTCTCTTTATTTATTAATGCATAAACATTCTGTACGTTAGAATTGACCTTGTTTTAAAAAGCTATTAGTGACATTTTACATGACATTGAAACATTATCGTTAGTTTTAAAGAGTGCAATCTTAATGATGATTACACCACTAGTGCCATAATAACTATTAGCTATTAAAATAGTAAAACGACCTCTAAAAAAAATTAAAATTCAGCTGCTGATGATTCACTGCGGAATAAGAAAAAATGTTTAGGTCACGACGACATACATACACCGTAAACGTTATCGCGGGTTCGAATCCCGCAAGGGGCAAACGTTTGTGTAATGAGCACGAACATGTACCTAAGTCATGGATGTTATACATAATTATATGGGAGACGCCCCTGTCATAATCGTTGTCTGGTACTTCGTAATACAAGGAAGATAATTCCTTACCACGAAACCAGACTATTGGTGTGTTGTCTGGCGTATATTTATATTTATTTATTTTGGAAATAGGTATTGTCGTGAAAAAGTACCTTTTATTTAGAACTGTAACAGAAAGACAAAGATTTATCTCTCTTAGATAAGAAAATAATATCCAACTTCTGTATACCTCCAATACTAACATATTATGGATGCGAGATAAGGAGACATGTGTCGGCCCTTTCAGGGCACATTTATTTTTATTCTATCTACTGTATATTTGACGTTCAATAAGTGTCATTTCATGACTTGAATTGAAATAAAGATTTTGAATTTAAATTTGAATTTTGAATTGGAGAACAAAAAAAGCAAAGCAAAAAGCAACCCAAAAACTCTTAATTTGCCGAACAAGTATCAAATTAGTCTTTATCAAATCAATCAAAAAGTATCAAATCAATTTAGAAATAAGAAGAGAGCTACAGAGCTAAGAAAAATAACAATACTTGAAAAAATCGACGTGTCACACTTAAGTGGAGATGGACAGGCGAGAACATGGTCACCTCGATTCTAAACTAAAAGAAATGTTGATTGGCTCCGGAAAACAGCTGGGCCAAAATGGCCAAGGGCGGCAATAGATAGAGAGGCATAGAAAGGGCTGGAGGAGGCCTTTTGTCAAATGAGATGTTTTGATGGAAACATGTGTTCAAATAAATGTATCTTCATTTAAATATTATTGTTATCCTTTCTTGTTAAAAAAGGCCTATTTTTAAATAACTAGGTATAACATACCCATCTATTATTACAAATAAAGGATAAAGAAATAAAACATTTGAAAAAGAGTAAGTTATAATTTATTTTAATAAGTATTAAGCTCTTATCTGCCATATTAATGCCACATAAGTCCGGCGATTAGTTAAGTGTTTACTTGTAACAATAAAGCTGCATCTTGACTGAAAATATTGACTAGTACGTCGTTCCTCCTTCATTGATAAGCTTCATTTCTTCAAATTCAGCTCAGCACCAACATAATAGCGTAAACCGGATCCCATCCATTGTGAATATTCACTGAGTATTTATGACATAAGATCTTCTTCTCCGAGGCGGCAACGTGTACTTCCCTTGTTCAAGCCACGGGCTCATATTGATCTTAGTATTCGCTATAGCATCTAGTATCGTTTTGATGGAAACATAGACCAACATGATGAAGAAAACTATGATGAAGTAGTCCAAAATATCTGTATACTGCTGTATGAAGCGTGCTATTTGATAGGTTATGTGGTAGCCTTTTTCTTTTAAAATATCGCAAGGCGACTCCACGGCATGGAAAGGTATGGAGATGCATAGAAGGAATACGACTGTGGATAGTAAGATGGATATGTACAAGTTGAGGGTCTTGTTAGTTTTGAGCTTGGTCTTGTAGACTTCTTTCGGCTTTCTGTGGAGGAGGAGGTTGAGTCTTTCTTGCTCTTCTGACAATTTGTCCAGCTGGAAGTAGACTATTAGTCTGGAATTAAACAAAATGTACGGTTAGTATTTTATTAATCAAACACAAGCATAATTAGACGCACATAAATTTTAATTCTTATAGAACTTAAGATATCTCCTTTTTATTTAAACGCACTTGGTATTATTTAAATTGAGAGTTGCCAATGTATGGGGCATGTATTACACTTAGGGCCTGTTTCACCATCGACGAAAAGGCACTAACCAACAAATAGTTTAAATATGGAACGTTATTTCGTATGAAGTAGTGGACAGATAACGCCAATGGGAACTTTTTCAGACATTATGAAATATTATATATAACCAGTGACTTCTTGCAACTACGTATAGAGAAACTATGCCAAGCATAAAATGTGGCGGAAAAACGATGACAGGATTGTGACGTTTTGTTTGAAATTTGAATTTCGAATTATGATTTGTACTACGAGTTGATGACCGTGTCATCAATAAAATTCTTGGAGCACAATATTTGTTCGTGATGTCAGTTCCATACGCTATTAACAGTAGATCAATGTATACAACTCACCGTTGCACAGCTAGCCGGTATAAAATCATTTTGAAATAAAACTTTAATAACAACCACCACTGGCACCCCACACAATACTTGTTTGCAACTGACACTAACTACAACCATTAAATCAATTTATTGTGTCAAGAATTTTCCAAATCATTTCTTAATAGGCATCATTATGAAATAACGCAATATGGAATCGATTTACTCATCAAACTTAGCGCACTTTGTTAATGTTTTAAAGGTAAGTAAGTAATATTCTAATTTAATTATAAATTGATATAGATGGGAGTGAATAATTTAAAAAATATATTCATATTTTTAAATCGCTTTCACTAATTGAATACCAACGTTAGCCGTGACATCATTTTTAAACGACTTCCACTTGGTCGATATTAAACAAAGAACCTATATGTACATAACTACTTACTCTTATAGAAAAAGGCGATGTATACATAAAATTTCAGAATGTTTTATTGTGCAAAAAAGAAACAATTAACTGAAAAAATTAAAAACCTTCTTATTCAAAAAGGAAACCATGTGACTGTGATGCTGGCTGCGTTGCCACGTTGGATTGCTATACCAATCCATTAAACTAGGAGCTAGCCAGCTTTATTACTAATGTTACTGTTTTAAATTTAGTAAAAAAAAATTATTTATTAAAAAAATATTACTTGTCTCAACCGAATTTTATTTTAGAGCAATTTTTCTAATCACCAATTTAGTAGAAGGTCCCCACGGCTAAAACGTTTCAACGCCAAACGGCGCAAACACAAAATCACTTGCAAGGGAGGTAACTTCTTAACGTTGTTTTAAATTATTTTAATTTATATACACGTCTTTCTTTGTCTGGAAGATATCAGTATCAGATAAAAAAGCAGCCTAAGATATGAGCTTATTCGTTAATACTTACAGAGCAAAATGATTGCATGTCTTTTTATTTTATTTTGTATAATAGGGATAGTCATTGCAGTGAGATACGAAGTGGAATAATAAAAAATAAAAAAAACAAATTCCTGTGAAACCCTTCACAGTTTTGTTCGTTACCGATGTTGATTTCAAAACCTACGTCAGCTTGCATATTTCTGAAATAAAACCTACTAATATATATGTTTTTATTCCACAGTGCAAGCGGCCAGGACGAATTTTTTTCTTTTTTCAAAATTGCGTACGCGAAGGCATAACTGGCCGGTGAAAACGTAACCCATTATAAAAGCTTTAAAAAGGAGAATTTATCTGTCGTCCAATAACCCGCCCGACGGAATAGTCCATTCTGTTCCACTCTTAATGCCGGCTGCGTAAGTTAAGAGCGACTATGAATAGGAATTTGAATACGGTTTTCTACTGGTTTAGTCCGTACGATTATCAAGTCAAAGCAAGAAAGTTAGTTAGAACAGAAATTAGCCAACAAAGAATTACAGGCATGTGAAATACCGTATATTAAGGACTTGGTTAAGTGTGTCGATCGGAGTTACGGTTCAGTTAGTATAAAGCTAGTATTATGCAAGTAAAACTGGTATTCTCCGTACTGTAAAATGTACCAATATTTTGTATTGTATTTGTAACAAAATGATATTGCGACATTGTTCAAAATTACTTTTTTTTTATTCAACAAAAAATTATACAAACTTAATAATATAAATTGCACTTGTAAAAAGACAACTGTGAACCTGTGACAGACGAGGAATTGAACCCCGTGTCTTACGCAATCCGGGCGTATGCCTATACCACTATGCGTAAGACACGGGGTTCAATTCCTCGTCTGTCACAGGTTCACAGTTGTCTTTTTACAAGTGCAATTTATATTATTAAGTTTGTATGGTGACAAAACACTATAAAAACAAAAATAAACTATAAAAAATTATACAAAAAATACTCTTTAAGAGTTGTATTAATTATTAAGATCAATTAAGTGTCGTAATTTAAAATAATCTTATGACGCCATTATTGGTAGAATATCTGAACACCGCAATTTCTCGTGACTTAACCCCTCACCGGTCCACTGACCAGCGCCCGTATTACCGTACTAACAGTACATCAGGCGTACTTGTTAATTCGACTCTAGTTTATTCGGTCCCCGCAAGGGTGATTTAAGAACAGTCCGGTCTTGCATTCAAACGGCACAGTAACAGTAACTTCTGGCTTAGGACCAACAATTGCGTCGTATTTTGGCCGCTAGAGGGCGTTGCGTGTTAGCAATATTGCCTATAGGAAGGCAAAGTTGAGAGGGACATGCGATGCGGTGGCGCTCTGTGGCGCTTGAATTGTTTATTCATTGAATTGTGGTCGCACACGTTAGAAGCTAAATGAAACGGCTGCAACTAACCACAATTTACAAAGTACGAATCCACAAATCTGATGATATGTATATAAACATTATAATATTCATTTGGACCCAAAATAAGTCTTTTATTCACCTTCTCAAGATACCTATGGTGTCATTAATAGTTGTTAGTTTAGTTGCTTATCAAACCAAACAATAAATTGTGCTGAATCGGACGTACTTACGTAAATATATTTTTTTCTACAGCACATGGAAACTTGTTTCCATAAAATGCAGCAGGTACAAATCTCACTAGCGTCGCGTTTTTACAAACAGTAAAAAAGTCCGATCCAGCTCATAAAGTCCGTCATATTGTCCGAAGCGTCCATTCCTCGCGTCACGTGTCCGTTACATCCTCGTTTCAATCAGCGCGAGCGCAGACAGCAGACGGGTTAATTTTGAATGCTTATGCCAACTTGGTGGTACTAGTGGCATTTAGCTCGCATTCTATTTTACAATATTACCTACAGTTTGGAGTCTGAAGTTAGAAACCTCCAATGCAGCATGTCAGTATAAATAGTAGAGTTAATAAGTATTACCCCATGCGTTGAGAAAGATATAATATTATAAGAAAGATGTATATTTCATGAATAATGTATGAATTTAAAAATACCCTTTTGATTTAACACCTTCTTGAAGCTAGGATCTCACATAACAAGTTAACCTTATTGACCTAACCTTAGGTATTAAATCATCTTCTTGTTGACTCATGTCAATAAAATACATTAATAACTTACGAGTTATCATTATTGTTAAGCATTAGTAAATTATTACGCAAAATGCGTTTCCACTAATGACAATTATTTAAATCCGTTCAGCTAAAGCCCGCGCTCACCGCTCGCATGATTAATGCCTGCGCCCACGGTCAGAGTTAAGCGCATGTTTGCTAATTTGCGGCTGATTTATTATCAGGCGCTGCGATAATAAATCAATATAGTGTTAATTGATGACAGTGGCTGGTGGTCAATAAGTTACAGACTGCTGTGACTATTTGTCTGGTATTCCATTTATGTTCCCGTTTCGGTTACCCATACCCGTTCCCATTTTCATTTCCCACAAGTTGAAAAAGCACTATTTTCAGTCACCTATCTCTACTCATTGATTAAAACACACTTTACTGATTGATTTCGGGAACATTTATTTTAAATAAATGCCTTGAGTCTGCCTGTGACCACGGATGCTGTGAAGCATTCGAAACGTCAGGCATTTATTTTAAATAAATATTCGCGGAATTAATCCATAAAGTGTGTTTTATTCAATGAGAAGTGCCTAGTCGCGTAAACTTCAGAACCAAATATATCCCTACTCTCACAATGGAGAAGTATTATGTTCTTACCTACAGCCGAAATTATCTCCTTCTTACCCCATTAAAAAGTAAGTCATAAATTGCGACACTTTCAGTTCCTGAAAGCTTTTTATTCAGTACAGTTAATATTGTTTCCTGTTTCTCACTGCACGCGACAAGCCATTTATCAAGCGGACAAGTACCACTACCACGCCTTCCATTACCAATTCGGAAATATTACGATATATAATAACATATTTCTCTTTCTCATATAAACCCTGGCGGATGTTTTTTAAACATTTTTTGTCATTATTTTGTTAACGCAGCCGCCGGCGGCCTATCGATCTCTGAGCGTTGAAATAAACCCTCGGAAATGCTGTAGGAATATTAAATATTGAATTTCACTGCCAAATGATGACTATTTTAAACTGATTATCTTCTGATTGCGGAAATACTTTCTACTTAATCATTGCATTAAAAAATACTACAGTTTCTGCGGTAAACATTTGTTTATACCATTTATACTTACCAACTGTTAGCTACTTTTAGTAGGTATAAACCAACTTCAAAGTGATGCTTTCTTGAACGGATTTCCACAGATTATTTTATTTTCGGCCACTTAAGAATGTATGTACTACCTCCTAAGCAATCATATAATAAGCAGTAACTTTCGCGATACTACATCTTTGAATATCTTGTACTTTATGGAATAAATTTCTTTATTACGAAAAGAAACTCCATCAACTACTTAGCCAAAGCATACCTAAAATGATAAAGCGAGTGCTTCAGCGGGTATAAAAAGGAAATTAATTTATTTGGTCCATTGTTCCGAACAAAGGTGGCGTCCATTAATTTGGAATCTTAGCAACAATGCCGAAAGGGTTCCGTACTTAGCGTTGATGAGAGATGTAGAAATGCATCCATACTATAACTATCGATAGATTGAATCGGATTTTTGACCTGTTCTGTAAATTGTATATAATGTATTCTGGCAAATAAAGAATTGTATTTGTATTTGTATTTGTATTGAGACCGATGACTATTAGGTACATTATAACAACTTAAATAATGGTTAAAATATTCATGTCATCAATCAGTATTATATAGTACTTGCTGGTATCTTTTCTCTTCCATTTAATCGTCAGAAAGTGGTATGAAATACTTGTTAATAATCTACCTAATAAGAAATATAACTGGTTATTCTGACCTAACATCTTAATGTTAGATCTCCTCAACAGTCCTCTTTTTATCCGTTCGTCGTTCGTCAGTTTTTTCGTTCGTTCCGTTCGACCTATCTATGTTTGTCAGTTTTGTTTGTTTATGTTGCTTTTTTGTCTAATTTCATCTGTTTTATTTTTTCATTTGTGTTCAAAATGTGTCTGTTATGCTGTGTGTGTGTGATGTCCTTGATTAATAAATGTATTTTCTCCTTTTCAAATCAATATTCGCGCAATGTATCTTGATGTACTGACGTCGATAAATTACTTTACCAATCACTTCTAGTGCTCTTTTGTTCTGACTACACACCTTCTTGGCTTTAATAACATTTTATCGATATTGTCCCGTCACTACACAGATTGCGCTCGCGATAGTGCACATTAATCATTAGCACGAAATAGATAGAATGAGCTTCCCGAGGTGAGAGTTAATGTGCTGTAGTGATATTGTTGTGCAGTTTTTATTTCACATAAATAGAGGTATAGTCCTTATTTATAAAGTTAACTACATTTTTAAAAACATTGTAAAATCTTCTATCCTTCCATATTTTTCGAACCGAAAAATCTGGCTTCAGATGCTCCATCTTAACAAATATTTAATACCACCTTCTTAAAGTTGTGGTTAGATAATAGATAATGATATTGTGTAATTGAATCTATTACTATTTCTAACAAGTCAACCACAACATCTTACTTGTTATTTTATTTATTTTTTTATTGCCTTAATTATTTCGAGGGCTAGCAACAAAAAGCTGGTGGTAATAATATTAGCTTAGTATAGTAACTAGGTGTCGTTTGAAAGCTATTAGGCACGTACTATGCCCGGCGGCTGTCCGTCTGTCCGTCGCATAGTTCGATAATTATATATATACGGATACTACAAACTACAAAGTAAATCGCCTGCAATAACTATAGAGCGGAAATGCTAGGTATAAAGACTAAGGGCCGATTTTGATATAGGTATAAAGACGAGTGCTTGAGGGTTGATAATCTCGCGTAATGTGCGGCGGATGAGGCCGTTTAGTGCTGAATGCTTTGTTTGGCGATAGATTGCATTGAAGGCATTACTAGAGCTTTTAGACGTATGCATTTAATGTACTACAATAGCGTGCTGAATTGTCTATACAAGCAATAAATAATAAATTTTAGAATTAGTAAAACATTTCATCTTTCATCATCACCATCAAAAAGAGTTGAGCTAAACATTAGATAGTAAAAATATGCTTTTTTTTCTTTTTTTTTTTTATTTACCAATCAAAGAAACATTACAGAATTATTAAATACGAAAGTACGGATACTACAAACTACAAAGTAAATCGCCTGCAATAACTATAGAGCGGAAATGCTAGGTATAAAGACTAAGGGCCGATTTTTCAATGGTCAGATAAAACTTATCAGACTGATATATTATAAAGCGACAGATTTAAAAAATACTGTTACTTACTGATGCTGTCAATTAAGTGACGTTTTCAAATTAGCCATATTGTATTTTTTATCGACGAATATTTCGTATCTGACTATAGAAAAAAACAGCCCTTAGTGAAATATATAACATTTAACCACGTTTTACCGCTTTTGAGTAAGTGTGGAAACATATGGGTGGGTAAATGCACTCAGCATCTAATTGAATCATTGACTCTATAGTCGATTGCAAAATAGAAGTGTGAATGAGAGCTGGTTTCAGTGACAAAACTTAAAAACATTATTAGGCATTTGGTTTATTGTTTACAGTTTCAAAAAAATATGTGTAAAAAACTGTTTTTCCGCCTTGGTGAGCAGGTAAATAATATCTGAATAATATTTATGCCCCTAACAAAACATTTTGTTGACTCAGCTAACTTGTTCCTAAGTGGGACATACATCACTATAACCCTTCGTTGCTATGCCGTAAATATGATATACCTGCCGGGTCGTATTTCACCCTTTAATAGTAAATAAATTGACTAAAATAAAATACGAGCACACCACTATTTGCTTTTTTAGGTGAAATCTTGACTAGGGTTTTCATTTTAGACAATTTTTTTAAAACTATTTCAGAATTGAAAGTACTCTACGCCCTATTTCCACAGTCTAGTTAAGTAACGTACTACCTTCGCAGAATGAGACTATCAGAAATCAGAAATCAGAAAATTTATTTGCGAGAATACATACATAAAATTGGATCTTAAAGTGCAAACAAAGTAAATGTATTCAGCCTGCAAGCAGACGTGCAAATATTAACAAATAAATAACTAATTTTTAAACTTGCATAAATCACAAATAATCATCTCTCGATAAAAATTTCTTTTTTTACCGGTGACCATCCCTAAAAAATCCTTTATCATCGCTCGCAAGAACACAAACCGATCTTCCCACCGGATGCATAGCCCCCACAGAGTCAAAAGCACACAATACACAATTTTACGGTCAGTTGGAGTTTTTGAGAGCATTTTTCTCATTATACGAATGTCCTGGGGCAATTAGTGTGCGAGACAAGTCAATCATGCGACTAATTACACGATTATTGACGTTTGTATAATTAGGAATAGGATGAGCGGGGTTCAATATTTGCTTAGGACAAGTAGGCGATCGATCATGTACTTAAATAATATGTTAAGTTTGCCAACAAATACGTGAAATACCACTTGAAAGGCATGAAAGCCACAAAAAAGCAACCTAGTTAAAATTAACACCTATTGTTCCAATATTTGTCTAAAATCACCACATCCAAATACCAATTCCTTTCACTTCAAACTTTCAATCCATTCAAAAGCGTATTTACGCGACAAACTATTCAATCTGCAAATACAGTGACAATGTTACTAAATAGCACGCAAACCCGCTCACATTCGGTCGTAATTACGGAAAACAAAGGCCGAGTAAATATACGATATTACGAACAGACAGATGTGAAAATTATACGACAGTTACAGGCGTCTACTCTGGGTAAGGACAGTGGATTTGACCCGGGAAAGTGTAATCCAGTATCAATTTAATTGTAGTAATTGTATTATGGCATTTCCAAGCAGCTCTCAGCTGAAATACTCGTTAGGCGTAAATAATTTCATGAAAAAGATGCTAGTATACAGGGGCGTGCATTCCATATAGGCAGTTAAGCAGTGCCTACCTCGTCATAATAATTAATTAATCAATAATAGACTAAGCTAGAACCTAAAGGTATATATTTTTATCGTCAATTACATACATACATTCAGTACTAACGCCCAAATTAAAAACGTAAATAGCAACATAAACACAGTAGGCAGCCCAGCGGCTGCTTACTAGATACACGCACACTCTTGCAATCGCCACTCATCCCTACAATGCCACACAGCGAAGATAAAAACCCGACCAAATTGAAAATGCGCCCCGTTAATACAAATCGATATGACAGGCGATCTCCGCAACTTAGACTCCTAAAGTAGGCATGCATACTATCTTCTTTCTCTGTCAGTTCCCTACTAATGTGTTTTTGTCCCACTCGCACGCAAATGACGTTAATACTTCGGAGTCTAATCATTGCACATCTTTACTATTGAATTACGTTTATAAGTTAGGTTTAATTGACAGATATGTTTTTATTTAAACTTTATTAATATAAAACAAACAAATACCTTTAACATTGATAAATACAACAAATCTTTAAAAGCAGATCTTGTTCTCGCGGAAATTTACGTTTTAACTCATCTAGTCGATACTAGATGGCGCTTTGTTGCTATTTACCCCTTAACTTTTTCTTATTTTAAATTAAATTTTATTTCATGCAAACAAGTCAAGCCAACCGATCTTGACTTCTGTTTTGGTAAATGCAAACATTATTCTTATGGAAAATTTGCGTCAGTCATTTCTTTTGTACGGAGTTTTTGCTTTTCGGCTTCATTTTTGCGATTTTTCAAATTAATTAAAATTCAAGTGCACGTTTGTGGTTTTAGATTAAATTAAAGAGTTTCAGGGGTTTGATTTGCGTAAGTAAGTTATTTTTGCTGGAGTTTCGCCTTAATTTCACAGAGCTGTTTAAAAAATGTAGCCGAGTTACTAGTTCGGGGTGGAATCTGGGGTTTATTTTGTTTTTTTTTTTCATTTGTTCTGATTCAAAATGTGTATGTGCCTACTCCACTCAAAATCTAATGCACGCCCCTGCTAGTATAAGACTCATACCCTGACCTTTTTGTTACTTTCAGATCTCGGAGAAGCAGCGCTGGTGCCATGGGTAAGTCACCCATGTCCTTATGGACATTTCTACAGAAGGGTACTTTTTTTCTCAATTCGGTGGTTGATTTGTATTTTGGTTTTATAAGTAATTTTTATAATATAAAATTAAGTTTACCCCACCTTAAATCTAAAAATAACTATTTGCCTTAATTTTGTTGAGTGGTTTATGAGGAAAGTTAAGCACCGAATTGAGAAAGCACCGAATTGAGAAAATGAATTGAGAATTGATGAAACCTTATAAAAAAATAATGTATTAGAATGACCAAAATAATAAATACCTAAAGCGTTTTGTTAAATAACTGCTGGTCTATCGGTAATGGTTTATTTCAGGTTTTTGTGCCTTTCCTTATTGATTCTTTGAAATATGAACAAAAAAATCTAATCAACATTTATTTATGTTTGATAACAAACACTGGTGGAAGATTTTCGTCTTCAGACACTAAAGTAATTGAGACGAGAAGATACTATTGCACAATTTACCATACGCTGCCCAGCTGAGTTGGATTCGTTGATTGACCTCTTTCTCAAAGTTTAACCTACCTAATTGGATTACTTTTCCCAGGTAGACTCATACTCGTCAACAACTTTAAGCATTTAGTTCCCAACAGATACTGGAGTATGTACACCATGGGAGCTCGACATGATTTTCGTCTTTTTCATCCATTTCTTCGAGCATAGTGCCAAGGTTGTTCAGCGTCTTTGCCACAACGACTATATCATTGGTCTTTAACCAGTGTGTGTTACCGGTGATGACATACGGATCCGAAACGTGGTCTCTAACTATGGGCCTTATAAAGAAGCTCAAAATCACATAACGAGTGATGGAGAGGAGAGGGCTATGCTTAGTGTTTCTCTACAAGATCTAATCAGAAATGAGGAGATACATAGAAAAACTAAGGTAAAAATTAGTAAGCTTCAGTGGCAATGGGCAGGGCACATAGCGCGAAGAACTGATGGCCGTTGGGGCAGACAAGTTCTAGATAGGAGAACCGAAGACGCAGTGTAGGACGTCCACAGACAAGATAGACAGACTACCTTGAAAAGATCGCAAGATTAAACTTGATGCAGACCGTTTGTGATCGGCCGCTGTGGGTTGGCCTATGTTCAGTTGTGGACGTCCTTTTCATAATGATGATGATGATGTGTCTTTTTCGATAGAACTAAGGATAGGTCTTTGTTTAAGTGTATTTTTATTGCTCTATTTATTGCCATTAATACATAATCGCCAATTCATTTGTTTTGCCTATCTGAAGTTTTGAAAATGGAAGGAATGAGGGGATGAGGAAGACCTAGGAGAAGTTTTTTTGACCAAGTACGAGAAAAAGTAAATGTCATTCATACCAGGATGTCAAGAAAAAGGCAAACAAAAGAAAATAATGGCAATTGTTCCGCCGACAAGAGCCAAGCTCTTAAAAATTAAAAAGAAGTAGTTTTGTGTCTACACTTTTTCAATCTGTTTATTGGATTGTGAGAGAGAGAGAGTTTTACTAAAATTGGCCTAAGTCTTAGAAAAAATAAGACAGTGCCATACACAATCTCCAGCATAATCGTTTTATGAAAGAAATTAATATTGCCTATTAGCAAAATACATAATATCACAGTAAAATCTCAATTCGGTGCCCATTTTCCAGCGGAATTGAGATCCACGGAATTGAGAAAATATCACAATACATAAAATTACGCAAAAATATTATGAGTAACAGTAATTTTAACGAAATGTAACGGCAGAATGCAGTTAAACACTTAATAATTTTAGCACAAATCTCCAAAAATACTTCAGAAACATAATTTAAGTGGCACACCGATTTGAGAAATTACCCTAAACCAAAAACACCGAATGATTTTGAACCTCTGAAAATTGCTCCTCAACGCAACAAGTCCCCCGTCTATAGTGCTCAGCCGCTCGGGCGCAACGGTTAGATGGCGGGAATCAATAGTAAGCGTTTCTAATAAGCGTAGATAGTGCTATAGGTAAATAAAAGTAAATTTCACCGAATTGAGGCACACCCCTCGGACAATATTTTTATGTGTCACTGTATTAAAACTAAAGGATTCAGAATCAATATAAACACTGTTATGGCTTTATTATTTATCCCTTGTTACTGGAATGTAGAAATAATAATGAGTAAATCATTATTTTAAAAGTTATGAAACAAAAGCGAGTAAATTCTGGGAATCGGACACTCCATTTTAGGCCAAATTCTGCCCGTTTTTGAACTTCCAGATTTTTTTAAAGCCATATGTACAACCTGGCGGTCTTCTTGATATGCTCTCCATCAGGCCAAGAGTTGTATAAATACGTGTGATTTTTTTGAGACACGTCATTCAATTTTAAAGGTAGTTTTTTTGCTCCAGTAGGTCAATCAGTCGTTTCTGTAGAAATGCCCTTATATTTCTTTAGGAGCATAAAACACGTAATGAAAGTGAATCATTTATTAGACATTCTACAAAGAACATAAGTTTTTTTTTACGGATTGATTTCGCGAACATTTATTTTAAATAAACGCCTGACGAAATAGAGTTGGTTACATAAAAGTATTGTATTTAAATTACAGTATTTCTATTGCATGTCGTAATTTTGTATGCCTTATACTGAGCGGGGACCTTTTTGGCACACAATTTTTTAATCGATGTTTTTTTCTGTCTCCTTCTGTCTTTGTAATTTTTAATCTTTGTGTGTGTCAAATAAATAATTATTCTATTCTATTCTATTCCTTATTTTGGTATAAGAAATTTTTGGATGTTTTATTTTGAAATAAATTATAACCGAATTTGCTGTATTTGATTCGCCAACAGTATCGCGAGTAACCCTCAAAGGCTGGTCATTAAGCAGGGATTTGAAGGGTCGAACGGACCCAAATAAAGTTAGTCGCGCACTATTCGCATAGAGCCACTTTACAGTCCACAGACGGAGTGCAGGTAATCACGAGTGCTTGAGGGTTGATAATCTCGCGTAATGTGCGGCGGATGAGGCCGTTTAGTGCTGAATGCTTTGTTTGGCGATAGATTGAAGGCTTTACAAGAGCTTTTAGACGTATGGGTTTAATGTACTACAAAAGCGTGCTGCATTGTCTATACAAGCAATAAAGAAATAAATTTTACAATTAGTAAAACATTTCATCTTTCATCATCATCATCAAACAGAGTTGAGCTAAACATTAGATAGTGAAAATATGATTTTAGAACCTTTTGTTATAGTTATATTGGCTCACTAGCGGGCCTCTGAGACTGCTAAGCTATCCAACAAAAAAAATATTATTCAAATCGGTTCAGTAATTTCTGGGATAACGCGTAGAAACAAACTCTTCAGCTTCATAATATTAGTATAGATAACTTTTTTACCGCAATTCCACAGTTTGAAGATATTCTAACAAATCACCATTAAATTTAGTTTTTTCCAGAAAGTGTGAAATCATACCTAATACGAAAATCGTTTAAGATATAATCTCGTGAACTTTACTTTGGTGTCAGATGTTCATATTTTAAACAGTAACTTCGCCACAATATCCTGTTTTCCGAGAGCGTTCTCTGAAGTCTTTAATCTGGATCGCATTATACTTGATACTTTGTTTCAAATTGCATCCGAGACGACTTGTAAAAACCTATACATAATGCATGTTTAGCCTGCAGCTGGGCTCTGGCTTCTACTATGGTTGGTGGAGGAAAATAAAATGAAAAAAAAACCATAGGATTTACTTTGTGAAGCGGTGAAAAAAGTTTTAACAACTTTCAAACCCAATTTATTAAATCGGGACAGGATACCGTTTTAAAGTAAAATGAAATTCATTTTTACGTCTGCAAGGAGTTTGAAAGAGGAGCTTGTATGCTGGTTTTCAACTTTTAAAATAATAAATCAAAAAAAATATTTTAGTTTTTATAGTGTTTTGACACTACATAGTTAATATTATAAATTTTACTTTTAAAAAGCAACTGTGTTAGACACGGAATCGAACCCTGCGTCTTACGCTATCCGGGCGCCTATTCCGTATTTCTATACCTATATAGAAATACGGAACCCTAAAAATATGCTCAAATACCATTATACAAACACAAACTACGGATACAATGGCTACGAATCAAGGACTATGAGTAACCACGAACTGCGAGACTACGAACTCTCCGTTACGGCAATCATCCCTTTTGTTCGTAGCTCTACCTTATATTATTTCTTACGGCCATTTCACAATGCTGTAATAAGTTTTGGCTATCGTTATGTGCCAGATACTTCATACATAGAAAAAACAACATTAAAAAAAAAGAAACATAATTAAATAATTTATAATACCAAGCGTTAAAAGGATTTAACAGAAATATAAAATGATATGTATTTATTTTAATTCTTGCCCAAATAAAACCGGTTAAGTGCGTGTCGGACCCGCACACTGAGGGTTCCGTGCCACCCTTAACTGAATTCAGGGTCCACTTACTTTCACTTAACGAAAACATCACAATATATTGCGACAGCAAAAATAACTTTGTTTTTCATTGTGTTTGTATGAAAGACAAAGTTATATTTGCGGTTGATAAAAATGTGCAATATCTCAAAAACTACTGGTTCGATCTCCTTCAAACCAATTTTCGTTGCAAGTTTTTGTTGAGATCTACATCATATATTTTTTTCAAAATTTTCACTTTCTTAGTTCAAAAGTTAGAGGGGGGGGGGGACGCCCATTTTACCACTTTGGAAGCGTCTATATCTCAAACCTTACACTTTAAGAAAAAATGGTTTTAGAAACCTCTACATCATTTTAAAAGACCTATCCATAGACACCCCACACGCATAGGTTTGAGTAAAAAAAATTTTTTAGGTTTTAGTTTCATGTATGGGAGCCCCCCTTAAATATTATTTTTTCTTACTTTTTGTATCTGAATCGGAAAGCGGTGAACAAAATACACCTACTTACCAAGTTTCAGCTATGTGATGCTTATACTTTCAGAATAAAGTGGCTGTGACATACGGACGGACAGACAGACAGACAGACAGACAGACAGACAGACAGACAGACAGACTTGACGAAACTATAAGGGTTCCGTTTTTTGCCATTCGGCTACGGAACCCTAAAAAGTACATTTGGACCGAGTGCAAAATTAATTACTTTTTCGAAAAATGCACTCAAATTAAGTTTTGTAGCAAATAAAAATGCTGACTGAAAGCTCAAATGATAAGTATAAATACTACCCGGCGCAGTACCACAGTTTTATTTTATTGTTGATAAGTAGATTTTAAGTAGGTTCATAAAAGTGTACAAATGGTGGACTTAATGCTAAAAGCATTTCCTCCCAGTCATACCTTCAAATCATGCAAAAACATGGGTTATTATAATTATACCAACTTATTACCAATTTAACGAAAAGTTTAACATTTTGTTAGATATCTATCTTCGATGATTTCCAGGAAAGTGTTAAATCAACTTTTTCAATATCTACAAAATATTATAGTTCGTACCTTAGTAGGGGATTCAAGGTTCCAGTTAAGAGATAGCAGTTATTCTGAAGCTGAAATACAGTATCGGTTGGAAGCCCCGAGGTGGGTGAGATGGAACTCTGACTTATCGGACTCCATTATAGCTTTAGGTCTTGGTTCTAATAGTAACGGAAATTCTACTGTATATAGACAACCTTTGTACGCAAAATATATATACAAAAAAACATACAGTCGAATTGATAACAGTTGAAAAAAAAATCTCTGAATGTTTTATTATGAGTTAGATCTTTTTTTTAATAACATATAAAATTATGAATTTTGAAATTTTGTTGTAAAAGGCTTTTTAAAAAGTGCGGCCAGATATTTTTATAATTTTCTTTAAGGTAATTCCAAGTAGGATTTTACAAGGCAGATTATAAGTTTTTTCGATACCATGAAGTATTTCTTAAATACTGTATCATATAAATGTACATCACACATACCTACTTCTCGTAAGATTGCTCATAAATATTTCTACCCATGTAATATAAATGTCGGAGAGAACATGCGGTGTCCTAATCAAATAATTAGTGGAATTGTAGCCACCATTACTGATTCAACATCGGGCAGCCATGTTTGTAGAAAAAGACTCGGTTGTTTTACCTTTGGGTTAAACAAAGAATTGACTTAATTATTTAATGGAAGAATAAATATAGAGCAGGAAAATATTTTATTCATAAGCACTCTAGAGAGAGTTGACCGGAAAAAGTTATGTTATAACTGTGACTTTCTTAACATCATATCGTAAATAAATTAAACCTCAAGATTCAATTTATAATTTAAGACAATGAAGAAGAGAAATGAAGAACTTGGATAATTGAAATGAAGCGAAAATCTATCGTTAGAAATAAAGTCCAGAGATAGATTAAAATCAGATCATACCAAGCACAATAAACAATAAGGCAGCTCAGTCGTAAACCCATGAATAGATCGAGCATTAGTGGCGAATATCTATCGATAGTTTAGGTATCGATATTGTACATAATTTCAAGGATTTTAGGGACTGTTCTTGTCTACAACTACAAACTCAGAAATAATTTCAATCCTTAAACCAAAACCCAGCAACAGCAATGACGCCGATTACATTATTACCAGTCTATTTGCTAGCTGTAGTGTGAATAAATAATTTCCAAATTTCACTGCTGACAGTACTTTTTTCACTGTTATAAAAAGTATCGATGGGTAAATATTCTTTAAGCGCCTCATCACTATCGAAGAGTGCAATCGTGCTGAAAATTCGCTTTACGATCAACACTCAATAGGTTTTATGGGCAGCTCGTTATTCGTAGGGATCTAGGTCTTTTGTTTGAGCTAGGTATAGCCAGAGTCAGTCACCTACACTTTACGAGGGCGAGAATAATTTGGTGATCTCATCCTAGTTGAAGTTAGGGTCTAATCGCAATTACGTACCTATTTTCAGTAGATAAGGGTAGGAGGAATCCAAAGCATTCATAGCTATTATTATCTGACAATCTGTAAGTCAACCATCTCTTTTGTATTTAAAATTGGTGTTATTTTAAAATGACTCCTGCACAATACGATTAGGTTCTTGCTTTTCACGTGATTGGTAAACTACTATAATAGATAACTCTAAATTAATCACAGGGTCCACCCTCAAGATGGACAGACGACCTCGTAAAGATCGCAGAATCACACTGGATGCAGACCACTCACAACCGGTCGCTGAGAAAACCGCGGCCTACGATCAATAGTTGATGATGATGATTATGAAACTATCATAGCGATAGTAGACAATGTCTAGAATAAATTAGTAACAGTAACCTTCATCTAGTACTTTAAAATAACTGTATTGTATTACATAACTACCAGGCTATCCCATCTGACTGCATAAAAAGCAAACAGAAGGGTTCCCATTAGATCTAAAAAGTAAATAATACGCACGGATCGCCGTAACATCTAAAAGAGAATAATGCAATGAATTCATTAAAAAACCGGTTAAGTGCGTGTCGGACCCGCGCACTGAGGGTTCCGTGCCACCCTTAACTGAATTCAGGGTCCACTTACTGTCACTTAACGAAAACATCACAATATATTGCGACTACAAAAATAACTTTGTTTTTCATAGTGTTTGTATGAAAAACAAAGTTATATTTGCGGTTGATAAAAATGTGCAATATCTCAGAAACTACTGGTTCGATCTCCTTCAAACCAATTTTCGTTGCAAGTTTTTGTTGAGATCTACAACATATATTTTTTTCAAAATTTTCACTTTCTTAGTTCAAAAGTTAGAGGGGGGGGGACGCCCATTTTACCACTTTGGAAGCGTCTATATCTCAAACCTTACACTTTTAGAAAAAATGGTTTTAGAAACCTCAACATCATTTTAAAAGACCTATCCATAGACACCCCACACGCATAGGTTTGAGTAAAAAAAATTTTTTAGGTTTTAGTTTCATGTATGGGAGCCCCCCCTTAAATATTATTTTTTCTTCCTTTTTGTATCTGAATCGGAAAGCGGTGAACAAAATACACCTACCTACCAAGTTTCAGCTATGTGATGCTTATAGTTTCAGAATAAAGTGGCTGTGACATACGGACGGACAGACAGACAGACAGACAGACAGACAGACAGACAGACAGACTTGACGAAACTATAAGGGTTCCGTTTTTTGCCATTCGGCTACGGAACCCTAAAAATCCGCATTTTAAACCCGTGCACCTGCCCGCCATTTTGAATTTCCGCCATCTTGTTTGTTTTGACGGCTCCTGATGGATTACCGGGATCTTTCTATTGCGAATAAAGCATTTCCTCCCTTGTACGCTAATTTTTATTACAGTTATTATAGGATGGGTGTAATTAGAAAGAACGCGAGCGTCGGATTAAGATTTAATTACAGTCTTAATTTACCGTTTTGTTGTTGTTCTCTAATAGGATACTTACCATCTTCCCCATGAATAATAAAATTTCCGTAGATATTATAAACTAGAGAATAATTATATATTATAAATAAATTGCACTTGTAAAAAGCAACCGTGACTCTGTGACAGACGAGGAATTGAGAAATAATTATATTGATTACTTACATTTTAAGTAAAATATATTTAATTCTGATGATGATTTATTTTACCTTTGGCTTGCTGTAGAGTATAATATCTAAAGATACTTGAAATAATATCGTACTAATTACTAATTGTTCCCATTATTCATCGCGTCAACTGGATCTCACTGTCATCCTTGAGTGTAAGTATTCTGAATTGGAGGTTATTGTATCAAAGTTATTAGTAAAACGATTATTAAAACAACAACTTGCTTGATAGTTCAATGTGCAAATAGGTACTTTATATAAAATTTACCCTCTTAACCCACATACGTTAGCTTGGCCCGAACATCGAACCCTGAAATGCAAATGGTGTTTGCACAAGGAGTAATCCATTAGTCTATAGCCTGAAGCGATCAGTGGCTGCCTTTGACTAATTGCCTGGAAGCGGGTTCGGTGCCTGCACCCGGTCAGAATGCGTAAATTAATTGTGTGTCAACTAATGTCATAAATTAAATATTCTAACTCACTGAGGCTTACTTACACAATCCAGAGGTAACATAGTATCAACTCAGGGGTTAGAATATTAACGACTAGGTACTGCATGCATCTGTCAATATTAATTATTGTTCTTAAAATAACGAATAAATCCTGTCAATAAGAAGATATAAGTAGGTACACCACAATATCGAAGAGATCGAGGTCAAATATATGCTTAACAAAAAAGTAAAACCAAAATGCACTAAAAATGTTTCGAAAACAAAATGCACTTATTAATAAACTGTTGACTCAATAGAAAGGAACTGAACTCTCAGATGTCAACACCATACCTATATTTACAAAGCCTACCCACTATAGTTATTCCATTACACTATTAAATTATGCGTAAGCCCGAGATACCTTCACATCTTGCCGGCGGCTACAATTTGCCTAATGTCCTATCTGATCTCACTGTTGGCTCACAAATACGGAATATCAAATTAATTGGAAGGTTCTAGTAATTACACAGTAGGTACGGTTGACTTGCGATTATTAAGTTAGTCTATGTTAATAAAGTTATAGTGTAGTAGGACATTGAAACAAGTATACAAACATAGTGATGTAGCTACTCGATCATACAATTTCAATATTTCAGCGCACCATGATTTGTTAAATAAATAATATTTTTACTTGTTTTTCAATCGTATACTAAAATGCATTTTAAAACCTTTCCCGTATTTATTTACATAGTGAGTGAATCGAGAACAACTTTTGAGTACCTATCAAACCAAATATTGAAAGTTTAAATAGGTATCGTTTGTCACAACTCATCACTGTATCTCCTAACACAAATGTATTTGATAATATAATTTAATCATAAAATGCTTCAGTCTTCAGTACCTACCTCATATCCAAAGCATAAAATTTCCATATCAATCAGCTGTCTTCCAATTTCTCAATAATCCCAAAACAACTCAATTTGACAGACACACCGACGGAGACAAGCCAGGAGGAAACAAATGACTGCTATCATTCCCCCCCCCCCCCCTCCCCTGCACTGGTGGAAAATGAAAGCCTAATGACGTCATCACATTTGCACAGTTCAATCCAATGGAGATGGTGAATATGAATGGAGGGTAGAATGAAAAAGTTGAACGGATATGGTATTTTCGCGTATTATGTCGCTTGTAGAGCTACTACAAATTCGGTCGTTTGTTTTAAATAGCTGCATCTCTTTCATGTTTTAATCTAGATAGGCTATTTAGAGCTTTGATAACATTTTTGCAATGAATGCTTATATGCCTTGATATTTTTGAAACTAGGAATACCTATATTTATCTAAAGTACGTACTTATGTCTGTTTATGAAAGTAGACACTGTATAGTCTAGGTACATAAACAATCCTATTTTAAATTGCTACTCGGTATTTTATTCTGATTTCTTATATGACAATCAATTATAGTAAGTGATTACAATACAGAAACACTTCTATTTTTTCTTTGTTACAGTTTTTTACAAGTAAATATAATACGCCGTATCTACCAAAACGTGTTCCATGGCATGTGTTTATGCCAAACAAATAACCCTTCATATTTCAGTCGTGTATCGCTCCAAATTATTTATTTCCATCCATTGGCTGTGCACATGATATTATCATCATCATAATAATAAATGATACGAAATATAGTTGCGATATAAGTTAGGTTCCTATGTGTTTTTGTCTTTTATGGAAGTCTAGGTAAACAATTCAACTTTTAAAATAGAGTCGACATTCCTGTTAAGTAGCATAATCATTTAATTTAATAATCTATTTTGCATATAGGCTAGTTCAACAATTATTTTCACTTCTTTTCTAAGTAATAATATTCAATAAATAGAAATACAATAATTATTAAGGTTAATAATTTATAGAAATAGCAACATTATGAGATAAAATCAGCCACATTTTTTGTCAAAGGTAAAATGCAACGTAAGAAAACAATAAAATTGATAGATGGCTAACGAAGGCTTTTTGGCCAATGCACGAAACCCAATAAGTCACACTAATGTACTTTTTTATTGCTCGCTATTGAACAGTAATAGCGTTATCATACGTATTGTGATTTCTTTTTATTGACGTTGTGGTTTATCTTAAAACTTTACCATTGTATTTAAGGTCAATTGTTTTATAGATAGATAACCTTTTTTAATATAGATTTGTCAAATACAGTTACCACATAAGCCTTTGACCGTCATATCAACCTAAGCCTATAAATTTCTCACGTGCTATTTTGCTTTGAATTCTTACGCATACTCAAATTCTCTTTATATTATTATCATACGATTTTATTGTTAACCTAATAGACTAGCTGCAGGGCAGGTAGACGAGGAATGTAAAAATGACATAAATAATTTACGACTGGATGACTTCTGCGTGATTTATTCTCGTTCGCTTTGTGCCTCCTGCTTCGCAAGCTTTCATACGTAAAATATATGCATACAGGGTGAAGATTTAAACACTAACACAGAATTAAACATTCTTTCAAAAAAAAGTAGATTTTCAGTGCCTAAATAATGTTTAATGCCATTTATGTGCGCAATAAGCGTAGTTTCAAGCTAAGCCACGACTGTTTTTCTTTTCCTAAATTTAAATCTTGTAGAATGATACTCGTAGTAGTGAAAAAAAGCTTACGTAGACGCAGTCGCTACGGAACGGACTACGAGCTACAAGCTACGAAAAGTTTGTAGCGAACTATTACTTTGCTACGAAACGAAATAGTACGCAACACGTAGTGCTACGATTCCGTAATAGCTACGTAGCAGGGTCGTAGCAATCAATCAAGTAAATAGGTATTTTAATTTACACTATTTTTAATATTCAATTGTTTCGATGTATATGTGTAAAAAAATATTTGAATTAATCTTAATACATAAATGACATTAGACTTATTGGATATGTCATCAACATAATACAATAATGTTTTTTATAAAAAAAAAGAAACATAATAATATATTGTAGGTGCCACCCTGTATATCTCTTAAGCCTTCTTGAGCGAAGCGTCGCCTCCGGCACCTAACATGGTAATGCACAAATAACCTTACGAAACGTATTACGAACTGTAAGATTGGATTTTATTATTATGGTTTTTATTACTTGAATGTATAAAATCTTGTGAGAAATTCGCAAGATGCAGTTATAAAAAAATGAGTTCTGTTAATGATAAGCAAACTCATTGTCTATGGAAAATATGAACTGAGGTTTCAGTGACCACTCTCAAATAAATTACACACCCATTACACTCGATTAACCACCGAATATTGGATCAGGTATATCTCTATCTCTCGCACTAAAACAATCATAAAAACGAATTTAAATCGGCGTCGTAAAATTTAAAAATCCCAACGAGCGTCTATTTCGCCTTTATGACGAACAGGGCGGGGAGGAGGGATAAACCATCGATTGTTTATTTTATAGCCTCACGTAAGTGTAGGTAAATGACCTGGGTATGACGTGTCGCTAGAGCGGTGGGATATACAGGGTGTAATGTCATAAGTTAGTTTATTTTTATGCAACGTCGAGTAAAAAAAAAATATGATAAAATAGTCAGCTCAAGATAGTAAAAGATTAGTAATAAGATTAGTAAAAACATTAAATACGTAATCAAAGGTTTAGTAATAACAGCAAGATTTTTAACTAGTAAACTAAAATCTCCATTTATCACAAAAATCATACAAAATGTTGATGAAACGCTTCCCACGAGTTACCAGAGGAAAACTATTTGTATTCATACAAACAGTCTGGGGTAATATCACAAATTGAAATTCCTAGTCTGCTCAATTTTTCAGCGTCAGCCGACAAGCTGCTTAAATGAAAACTAATTTTAATATTAATGTGGCCTCAGCGGTCTTTGTGAGAAGTCCAATCCGTCTTGCAGACTGGTTTTAAAGTATACAAATTAAAATAGGATTACGGTTTTATTGTGAAAGAATAGCAGAAAATAAAAAAAATATTTTAACCTGCTTTTTCCATTGGAGTAATTTGCATATTATGTTACACGAATCAATCAATAATAAGACTCGTCAGAGATGCAACACAAACATCGTAAGAAAACATGACGACAACGCTTTCATAAGTGGAGGCAAAAATAAGAAGGCAGAGTACTTTAAAATACATTTTTATTAGTACATACCATACGATAGCATGCGGCTAACAAATAACAAATTGTCCTACTTAAAATACTATGCGTACTATCAAATTCCATGGGCTCTTAAAAAGGAATTTGCATAATTTTTATTTCGCTGTTGTATATTTACAACTAAAATAAAATTTGTCAGGCTTTTTAAAATTAAAATAAAGGTTGTTACGGTTTTATATGAGATGCCGACATTTAGCGTATATTTCAACTAAATAAATTTGCAATAAGAAGTAAGTGTTTAGTACCTACCTACTAAAAATAGTATATTTAAAATTTTCCTGTTATTTCAGCTATGGAATTCATAAATCTTTGTGATCCTTTTACACGATTTTGCATCTAAAGGTATGCTTAACACGAAGAAATTTAAGATTAATGGCACTTGGTCATTGGTTAATCAGTACACCATTGAAGTATTTCCATCTTATTTTAAAACGGACACCCTGTATAAAATAATAAAGTATCGTAGTGCTAATATACTTTTTAAGAATATTATTTCATATAGGACGTAACGAACCAAAATAACTCCTCCTTTTTGGGAATATACTTTCGTTTGTTACGCACTATATTTTAGCTTATAAATGTATCGCGCTATAGATTCGTCGATCTATAGCAAATAACTAAAACACATAAATAAATGGACGATACCAATTAAGTTTACAATGCTTATAAAAAAATAATCAATGATTGCATTGAAAAATAAAAGAGATGTACAATTAAATAATAATTATACTCGTACATACTGGGGTTGTGATAAACATTCATGATTAAAATTTTCAAATGAAACTATTATACCAAGTGGTCGTATTAATGGGTTAAAAAGTATGAGATGATTAAAATATTTACAAGAATCTCAACTTAATTCGCACAATAGTATTTGAACAAAAAAGAGCCTTTTACGGTCGAGTCGTAAATATCTTTTTCTTAATTTAGAGTTGATTTAACGACAAAAGCTTTGTTTACATTACTATTATTTATTCTGTGCTTGAAGTGTCGCACTGCGGGCTAAAGGCCAACCTTTTTTCCACAAATATTAGTTCAAAACTATGCTAGTTATAAATACCATGAAGTTCAGTATCAGTGACATCAGAATATTATGTTATATATTCGTTAAAATTTCAAACTAGACAGATAATCAGAGTTTACAATTCCATGTCAAAATTAGTTTAGATCATGGTGAGGGATATTTACCTCGACTATAAAAACAGGAAACTTAATACCCGATGTAATGAGAATAAAAAAATATAACCATTAAAACTAAAACAGGACTTATCGGTAGTAATGCCAAAAACTATGCTACCTTAACCAGCGTAAAAGTTACATCAGACTTGATACAGCTTACAACAAGGATTTAAGGCTCTCACACACTAAAGTATAATTATTTGGCGGATAATGTAAATACTACAAACACCTTAATTTTTTTCTAAACATCATCAAAATGATAAATGTTTACAAGGTTCTTTATTGAAACTGACATTCTTTGTAGTGTGGTGACGCCTTCATAACTTTAGGGTTCCGAAGCAAATGAAACCTTATTCACTTAGCGTAAGGATTCAAATAACAATAACAGTATTATTTTTCTTTATTTTTTTTCTATTTCGTGGATAGTGGCAGTGTTTTTACAATGCAAAGACTTATTTATTTGTACCAAATATTAAGATTTTTTTACAAATGCAAAAATTTATGTATTTTTAAAGAATTTTGCATTGATCAAATAAAAATATCTATACAAAAAAATAAGTATTAGCATATAAGCTATTTTATGGTTTGATGTGGTCTATCATTAGATTACCAATGTAGTGAATAATTACTTTCTACCTTAATTTGTTAGCTTGGCAAAAATATAGTCTCTTATAAGCTATATCTAACTAGCACATTGATGCAACTTTCATTTTAAGTAAAGCTGTATCTTAATATTCAGCCAGCCTCTAAATAATCATACACAAACACAGTCTTTTGAAATGTGCCTCCATTCCACAGTGCTTTTCAAATGAAGACTGTAACAAAATTATTCATGAAAATGTAATGGAAATTGGCTTCTACAATTATAATTCCAAAATTGTAACTTAGGTATGGTTGAGGTCTACGATGCCTAAACACTTTCAAACGAAAATCGCTTGCACACACGACAGAAAATGGGCGTCACTTCAAATAAAAGACGACGCGATGTGCAAGCGATTTTGGTTCTTGATGTGGTAAGGCGGCCGGTGACCTTGATAGTACATTACTAATCAACAAATTGAAGTTTATTTTGAGATCGAAAATGTGTTTGTAATATTAAACATCGCTGGACAAAATATATGTCAGCGACGATATGAAATGGATCTAATAATTGCCTTTCATGAAAAACACCACTTCTACTCATCCTATTTATAATGTAACCGCCTGGAGGATGTCAATTTGAAGTTTCAATTTTGACATAAAATTAATAAAAATAATTTCGAACTTCCCGACTGTCAAAATTTGAAAACTTCAAGTGAGCATTCTTTGGCCGGCTCAACTATAAATACTAGACAATCAAACCTCAACCACCCTCAATTCCAATGTTACCACTACCATAATCCTCATCACTGTCACTGTTCCTCGGGGCGCCGGTCGGGGCTGCGTCGCGGCGGGTTCGACGCCCGGCTCGAGCGCGAGAGGTCGAGCACCGGCAGTCGCAGGACGTACTCGTTGTCCCACGACCTGTCGATACGGTTGCGTTCAGACCTGGGGATAAATAATAATGTTTAAGAGCTAAACATTTGTTGAGATACTTTGTTGCACTGCGAGTTGTACGATTGGCGGCCTTATGGCATCACGATATGCGTCAAGCAGTTCGGAATTTACTAAAAGTCGACTGGTGGCTATATTATCTAAAATAGTACATGTAAAAAATAAATATGTGCCAGACAACCAATTGTCTTGGATTCGACGTAAGAAATGTAAGTATTTGTGAAGGCGTCTATACCATAGAAAGTAGTATAGTATAGAATGACAAACGCGGATTTTCAGCGTAACCAAAAAGTTACTTTACATGTGTGCGTTCAATAGTGATGTGTATCTTATGGTGGTCCAAGTTTTATCGACGAGGTTACGATAAATCATGTAAATTGAAACAAAAAATATTAAATTAATGCACTTTTAATTACATAATACTTTTTATTTGATGAACAAGACAACCTCATTTTTGTTTAATTACATATTTATTTATTTATGTATGAAGACTTGCTAGAAGCACTTCTACACGTTCCAACATAGACCTTACCACAGCACAGCTTCGGGCCAGTTGTGTGGGCCCGTGCTGAGAAGAAGCTGTGCAAGAATTACGGTTACCTAAAAAAAACAGTCAACAAATTTATCGATACTGATGACGTCATCATTTAGTCAAGCCCTAGTGTAAAGAAACGGTTTCTTATTTTACTGAAAATACCTGAATTAATCTATTGGACTCTTTGATATATGGCTGCAAATCACAAAGGAAGTCCTAAATTTACTGTACAATTTGGCATCGGAGTCGATTTCACTCACAAATTTAATAAAATTTGGAATTAAAAATTTTATCAATGATTCATATTTACTGGTGGAAAGTATGATTTTCGGGATTGTATCCTCGGCGCACTTCACAGTTGCTGAAAGCACAAGTCATTTCATCTGAAATTGTTATACAAAACTTAAATTATAATTATATCCATTCATAATTTTTCAAAAATTCCAAAGACGGAAACTTGACGTATCCACTAAATCCATTATTTCTTAGAAAACGGTCACGCTGTCATAAGGTCTTTCGCTGTCAAATCCTATAGAATTTCACTAAGTAGCTCGCTCTTTTTAAAGCGAAGATTTTTTCTTTCTCTATGGT
>OY757272.1:742241-797437 GCA_963584085.1 Pyrausta aurata | reverse complement strand
AGAATAAAATATGACACTGTGAGTGTTAAAAATATTGTAAAACCATTGAGTAGCGAAGCGTTATCATTTCCAGGTTGAATTTATTCTGTAAAGAATAACTACTTGGCCCGCTGTTGCATAAACAGATGGGTAGATGGCGCTAACGTCACGCAATGACGTATTAATGAGACCAAGAATTTCGCGCGGTCGGACCGACGGCACGGTAGCTCAATTGGAAGAGCAGTTGGCCCGGATAGCCAGAAAGATGCTGGTTCGAATCCCGCCCGTGCGCAATTTTTGGTTTCATATTTCATCTTTTAAGAATAAAATATGACACTGTGAGTGTTAAAAATATTGTAAAACCATTGAGTAGCGAAGCGTTATCATTTCCAGGTTGAATTTATTCTGTAAAGAATAACTACTTGGCCCGCTGTTGCATAAACAGATGGGTAGATGGCGCTAACGTCACGCAATGACGTATCAATGAGACCAAGAATTTCGCGCGGTCGGACCGACGGCACGGTAGCTCAATTGGAAGAGCAGTTGGCCCGGATAGCCAGAAAGATGCTGGTTCGAATCCCGCCCGTGCGCAATTTTTGGTTTCATATTTCGAATTTGCTGTATTTGATGCGCCAACAGTATCGCGAGTAACCCTCAAAGGCTGGTCATTAAGCAGGGATTTGAAGGGTCGAACGGACCCAAATAAAGTTAGTCGCGCACTATTCGCATAGAGCCACTTTACAGTCCACAGACGGAGTGCAGGTAATCACGAGTGCTTGAGGGTTGATAATCTCGCGTAATGTGCGGCGGATGAGGCCGTTTAGTGCTGAATGCTTTGTTTGGCGATAGATTGAAGGCTTTACAAGAGCTTTTAGACGTATGGGTTTAATGTACTACAATAGCGTGCTGCATTGTCTATACAAGCAATAAATAAAATAAAAATTACAATTAGTACAACATTTCAACTTTCATAATCATCATCAAAAAGAGCTAGGCTAGACATTAAATAGTAAATATGTTTTTAGAAGCTTTTGTTATAGTTATATTGGCACACTAGCGGGCCCCCGCGACTGCGCCCGCATGTTTTGAGTTTGCTCCCTCTCCTCTTACTCCGTTGAAGCGTAAAATTTTAAAACCTAAAGCCTTCCTAGATAAATAAGCTATTCAACACAATTCCTGGCATTAGCGCGTAGAAACAAACTCTTCAGCTTCATAATATTAGTATACATACCTGTTTTACGGCTATTCCACAGCTTGAAGATACATTCTAACAAATCGCCATTAAATTTAGTTTTTTCCAGAAAGAGTGAAATCATACCTAATACGAAAATCGTTTAAAATATAATCTCGTGAACTTTACTTAGGTGTCAGATGTTCATATTTTAAACAGTAACTTCGCCACAATATCCTGTTTTCCGAGAGCGTTCTCTGAAGTCTTTAATCTAGATCGCATTATACTTGATACTTTGTTTCAAATTGCATCCGAGACGACTTGTAAAAACCTATACATAATGCATGTTTAGCCTGCAGCTGGGCTCTGGCTTCTACTATGGTTGGTGGAGGAAAATAAAATGAAAAAAAAACATAGGATTTACTTTGAGAAACGGTGAAAAAAGTTTTAAATCTAGTTATTAAATCGGGACAGGACATCGTTTTAGGTGAAATGCAATTAATTTTTACCTCTACAAGGAGTTTCAAAATATAATAAATAATTTTAAAAGAGGAGCTTGTATGCTCTCGGTTTTCAACTTTTAAAATAATAAATAAAATTTAAGAATATATTTTACAAAAACTATATATTTTAAACAGTATACAAACTCAATATTATAAAATTAAAAAACAACTGTCATACAACGAATCGAACCCTGTATCTTACGCTATCCGGGCGCATGCCTATATCAAAATATGGAACCCTAAAAAATATGCTCAAATACCACAATACATAACACAAACTACGGATACAATGGCTACGAATCAAGGACTACGACAGACTACGAACTGCGAGACTACGAACTTTCCGCTACAATCATCTCTTTTGTTCGTAGCTCTACCTTATATTCTTTCTTACGGCTATTTCACAATGCTGTAATAAGTTTTGGCTATCGTTATGTGCCAGATACTTCATACATAGAAAAAACAACATTAAAAAAAGAAACATAATTAAATAATTTATAATACCAAGCGTTCAAAGGATTTAACAGAAATATAAAATATGTCGTATAGGCATACGCCCGGATTTCGTAAGACACGGGGTTCAATTCCTCGTCTGTCACAGGTTCACAGTTGTCTTTTTACAAGTGCAATTTATATTATTAAGTTTGTATGGTGACAAAACACTATAAAACAAAAATAAAAAACTATAAATTGGCTTTCATCATCTTAACTGATTGTTAAAATATTTGTAAAAATATTTTCCTTCAGATATTGTGAGAGCAATCTCACAGCATTGATGATGTCACGCAGCCTACGCGTTAAGAAGCGCTTGCAAAAATTCAACAGGACTGTTAATGTGATGGTGGCCGAGTGGTATAGGCATACGCCCGGATTGCGTAAGACACGGGGTTCAATTCCTCGTCTGTCACAGGATCACAGTTGTCTTTTTACAAGTGCAATTTATATTATTAAGTTTGTATGGTGACAAAACACTATAAAAACAAAAATAAAAAAACTATAAATTGGCTTTCATCATCTTAACTGATTGTTAAAATATTTGTAAAAATATTTTCCTTCAGATATTGTGAGAGCAATCTCACAGCATTGATGATGTCACGCAGCCTACGCGTTAAGAAGCGCTTGCAAAAATTCAACAGGACTGTTAATGTGATGGTGGCCGAGTGGTATAGGCATACGCCCGGATTGCGTAAGACACGGGGTTCAATTCCTCGTCTGTCACAGGTTCACAGTTGTCTTTTTACAAGTGCAATTTATATTATTAAGTTTGTATGGTGACAAAACACTATAAAAACAAAAATAAAAAACTATAAAATGATATGTATTTTTTTTTAATTCTTGCCCAAATAAAAAGTACATTTGGACCGAGTGCAAACTGAATTACTTTTTCGAAAAATGCATCCAAATTAAGTTTTGTAGCAAATAAAAATGCTGACTGAAAGCTCAAATGATAAGTATAAATACTACCCGGCGCAGTACTATAGTTTTATTTTATTGTTGATAAGTAGATTTTAAGTAGGTTCATAAAAGTGCACAAATGGTGGACTTAATGCTAAAAGCATTTCCTCTACCTTCAAATCATGCAAAAACATGGGTAATTATAATTATACCAACTTATTACCCATTTAACTTTAATCAAAGCCATTTAACGAAAATGTTAACCTTTTGTTAGATATCTATCTTCGATGATTTCCAGGAAAGTGTTAAATCAACTTTTTCATTATCTACAAAATATTGTAGTTCGTACCTTAGTAGGGGATTCAAGGTTCCAGTTAAGAGATAGCAGTTATTCTGAAGCTGAAATACAGTATCGGTTGGAAGCCCCGAGGTGGGTGAGATGGAACTCTGACTTATCGGACTCCATTACAGCTTTAGGTCTTGGTTTTAATAGTAACGGAAATTCTACTGTATATAGACAACCTTTGTACGCAAAATATATATACAAAAAAACATACAGTCGAATTGATAACAGTTGAAAAAAAAACTCTGAATGTTTTATTATGAGTTAGATCTTGGTTTTAATAACATATAAAATTATGAATTTTCTTTAAGGTAATTCCAAGTAGGATTTTACAAAGCAGATTATAAGATTTTGTCGATACCATGAAGCATTTCTTAAATACTGTATCATATAAATGTACATCACACATACCTACTTCTCGTCAGATTGCTCATAAATAATTCTACCCATGTAATATTAATGTCGGAGAGAACATGCGGTGTCCTAATCAAATAATTAGTGGAGTTGTAGCCACCATTACTGATTCAACATCGGGCAGCCATGTTTGTAGAAAAAGACTCGGTTGTTTTACCTTTGGGTTAAACAAAGAATTGACTTAATTATTTAATGGAAGAATAAATATAGAGCAGGAAAATATTTTATTCATAAGCACTCTAGAGAGAGTTGACCGGAAAAAGTTATGTTATAACTGTGACTTTCTTAACATCATATCGTACATTAATTAAACCTCAAGATTCAATTTATAATTTAAGACAATGAAGAAGAGAAATGAAGAACTTGGATGATTGAAATGAAGCGAAAATCTATCGTTAGAAATAAAGTCCAGAGATAGATTAAAATCAGATCATACCAAGCACAATAAACAATAAGGCAGCTCAGTCGTAAACCCATGAATAGATCGAGCATTAGTGGCGAACATCTATCGATAGTTTAGGTACCGATATTGTACATAATTTTAAGGATTTTAGGGACTGTTTTTGTCTACAACTACAAACTCAGAAATAATTTCAATCCTTTAACCAAAACCCAGCAACAGCAATGACGCCGATTACATTATTACCAGTCTATTTGCTAGCTGTAGTGTGAATAAATAATTTCCAAATTTCACTGCTGTCAGTACTTTTTTTCACTGTTATAAAAGTATCGATGGGTAAATATTCTTTAAGCGCCTCATCACTATCGAAGAGTGCAATCGTGCTGAAAATTCGCTTTACGATCAACACTCAATAGGTTTTATGGGCAGCTCGTTATTCGTAGGGATCTAGGTCTTTTGTTTGAGCTAGGTATAGCCAGAGTCACCTACACTTTACGAGGGCGAGAATAATTTGGTGATCTCATCCTCGCAATTACGTACCTATTTTCAGTTGATAAGGGTAGGAGGAAACCAAAGCATTCACAGCTATTACTATCTGACAATCTAAATCAACTATCTCTTTTACTTGTATTTAAAATTGGTGTTATTTTTAAATGACTCCTGCACAATACGATTAGGTTCTTGCTATCACGTGATTGGTAAACTATTAAAATAGATAACTCTAAATTAATCACAGGGTCCACCGTCAAGATGGACAGACGACCTCGTAAAGATCGCAGGATTACACTGGATGCAGACCACTCACAACCGGTCGCTGAGAAAACCGCGGCCTATGATCAACAGTTTATATTTATAAATTTTTACAATAAATGCGTTTCTGTAGTACTTACCTATCTAAAACTGTACGGTGTTCCATACAACTTTAAATGATAGAAGATTGATATAAGAAACGTATTTTTAATTGATATAAGTAAATTGCTATGATAATGATAATGAGTGCACGCGATGATTGCTGGTTGCGGACTAAAGTAACATGCAGAATAAGGTAAAATTGTTAGTAAGGCGTTTCAGGTGAGTTAGTAATGCTGAATGGACAAAATGTACGAGTGTTGCACCGTACATGCTGCGGGGTAGGAGATTTAGGGGCAGGATGCTGTGATTGATAGCGATGATAATTATGATGATTTGATAAATGATACAATATTTAAGATGAACTTAATAAAGATTACAAGTCAAACTTATAAATTTCAAAACAAAATTAATTTTTAAAATGATTTTGGAACGAAGGGGACGTCGCCTTGTTGACTAGCCGCGCGTATCTCAGGTCGGCCAATTCGACGTCGTTGCCCTCGGACGATGATTCATTCGCTGGCTCGCGATGTGCTGCAGCTCTGCTGGTCGATGCGTGGTGCAGCGGACGAGGTGCTGGCGCCAGGTTTTGTACAGGAGGCGTCGGGCTGCGAGCTTCGGTAGCGGAGCTTGGTCTGCTCACTGGATGCTTGCGACACTTGCGCAGTCGGCGCCAGATTAGTGCAATACTTACGCAGATGATGACTAATAGTATTATGTGAATCAACGCATATTGCGTTATATCATGAGATGTAGCTTCTTTTGATAAGATACTGTCTACATCGGCATTCTTTATTTGTTTGATTTGCGATCCAATTTTCTTCAATTTATTTTGAACTTCAGTGTGATTTAACAAGTCTGTATCCTCGACTCGTGTTTCTGTGTTTGTTACAGTGGAAATCTCCAATTCGATGATGTGATTTATAGGCGGTATTTCAATCTTCAACACATCGGCTTCTGTTTTCAGGTTTGATTGTAGTTGTTTGTGGGAGTATATTGTAACTTCTTTGTTTTTGATAATACAGCCTTCGCCAAGATGGATAATACCGTTTCCATTTAATTCCTCTGATGTAACTTGACTCCCACAAATGATACGAACTCCGCATGGCTTGCAACATGAGTACAGGTGTGTGTTCGTTGCATGTAGTTGTGACCACGTAGGCAAACACGTCATGGTGTTAGTGACGCACTGACTTGTTACGTCATCTTTTACGCAGAGACTTTTGTCTGACGTAGTGTGCTGTATTGGCATTTGTAACGGACACAAGTATGTGTTGTCGTCATACGGATTATATGCCTGTAGATCTGTATGCGTCATGGTTAGAAACGAATCCTTTTGGATGTTCATTGCTACATATTCCGAGATGGGTTTTATGCTGACCATGCTGTTTCCGATCTTGTGTTGTATTGGTATAAGATGATAAATTTCATAGTAATCTCTGGCAATCAATGGTATCTTGATTGTTTTCTGTTCCGTTTTCCGTGAGTCTCAACTCAGGTTTGTTGGAAGACCATTTGCGAAGGTTAAAACCGCCTGATTTAAGCAATTTTATAAGGTCTGCTTGTAACTGCTTTGCTTCGCTAATGCTGTGACTTCCACTTAAGAGGTCATCCATGTAGAAGTCTTCCTCTAATGCTTGTTTTGCTGATGATTGATATTTGTGACCTTCATCATTTGCTAACTGCTTTAAGGTCATCATGGCTAGGAATGGTGCAGCCTTAGTACCATAGGTAACCGTAGTCAAGTTATATTCTCGAAGTAATTCTTGTGTGCTATCTCTCCAAATGATCTTTTGGAGATTCTGATCTTCATGATGTACCAAAATCTGCCTAAACATCTTCTCGATGTCGGCAGTAAATGCTACTTGATATTGTCTCCACTTTAAAATAAGTGATAGCAGGTCTTGTTGTAGATTAGGACCGCTATACATAAGATCGTTGAGACTGAGGCCCGATGACGTAGGCGATGACGCGTTGAATACGACACGAAGCGCCGTCGTCGTCGAGTCAGCTCGTATTACACAGTGATGAGGCAAGTGATAGTTAGGTGTTTTCTTATCGTCGCCCTTGACCTCTTTCATGTGTTCCAGTTTGATATATTCGTTAATAAACGATTTGTAATCTTGAGACAGGGCTTTGCTTTTTCCGAACTTTTTCTCTAGCTGGAGAAACTGTGCTACAGCTCGTTGTTTAGATTCGCCTAGTTTTTCGGCAGCGTCTGGTTTCATTGGAAGTTTCACAATATAACGACCGTCTGCTTGGCGTGTCGTTTGCTCTTTATAATGCTGTATGCAGTGATGATCTTCTTGAGACATGAGTTGCTGATTACTGTTGATGTCTTCAATGCTCCAAAACCTCTGAATGTCGTCTATGTTGTTCAATATGACGTTGCATTGGTATTGAGATGTCTTGACGTTGCCACATAACAACCATCCAAGTTGTGTCTGCTGTGCTATGGGTTGAGATTCATTCTCACCCTTGATGATTCCTCCCTGGATGATGAGTGAATATACTTCGGCGCCCAATAGTAGATCGACAGGTCTGCTGATGTAAAACTCAGGGTCTGCCAAGGTAATGTGTTCGATATGTGACCATGATGGTTTTGAGAATGATTGATTAGGTAGGTTATTAATTAGATTGTTCATAATGATTGCAGTAGTGTTGAACGTATAACCTCCTTGAAGTGCTGATGCTGTTATCTCAATTGAGCCCTTGCTGTTATTGGTTTGTGAACCCAATCCGAATACTACGCCACTGCAGTGACGCCGGGGAAGTCGGAGTTTCTGTGCTGCGTTCTCAGTAATAAGGGAAATCTGAGAACCTTGATCGATGAGTGCTCTCAATGTGTGATAAGTGCCATCTGCGGCTTGAACCTTGACAAGTGCAGTTGCTAACAGGATTTCTGATGACCAGTTTTGTGATACATTGACGCTGTCCCTGGCCTTGTTAGACGTGTTGCTAGGTGACTTGTTGAATGCGTCATGTAACAGAGTGTTGTGTGATTTGTTACATTTACTGCAAGTCCTTGTAGAAATGCATTTGTTCCCATTATGATCGTATAAACAGTTAACGCAAAGATGTAAGTTATTAACTGTTTTCATTTTCATTTTATTTGACATTTGAAGAAATTCATTGCAGTTAAAAATACCATGTTTTTCCTTGCAATTAGGGCATCGTTGTGCTGAAGATGCATAAAATGCTTTAGGTGTCGGTTTGCTCTGATATGCGTTGTTTGCTGGGAACTTATTGAAGTTGTTATGTTGAAATGATTTTCTTGTGAAAGATGAAACTTGCAACGTTGGCTTATTGCTATTGCTATCCTTGTCTTGCTTGCGCCTTGATGCTTCGAGTGACGTAAATTTGTTTTCGAGGAACTCGAAGAAATCTGATAATGTAGGTAGGTCTCGTGGGTTTTTTAACGATTCGATGTAGTCTTTGTGGGTCTCACTATCTAGTTTTTGAGACAAGATATGAACTATGAGAGGGTCCCAGGTTGAGGTGTTCACTCCCAGAGCCTTGATTGCGTTCAGACATTCTTTAGAAGTATCATGAATCTTCTTGATATGTGATGATGTTTGCTGTTGCATTGATGGTAGGTTCATAAGTATATTGATATGAGAACTGAAGATAAGTTTTACGTTGTTATATCGGTGATTTAAGATATCCCAACACACTTCATAATTGTCTGAACTGATGTTTAAGTGATTAATCAGCTTTTCTGCTTCGCCCTTGACCTTACTTTTGAGGAATTGCATTTTTTGCGCACTAGACATGGAGCCGTTGCTGTGTATAGATTCTATAAATAGATCTTTGAATGATATCCATCTATGATAATCACCATTAAACGTAGGTATGTCCATAGTCGGGGTTGATTGTGTTATGTATGATGCTGACCACTTCTTTTGATTTAATATTTCTTTGATCTCATTATATTCACGTTCATATATGTTGTAATTCATATTGTTGTCATCGTCGTCTTCATAGAGCTCACTGTCTATCTCCCAGTGTAGTGAGTCGATGGTACTCCACCGTGACTCTATGTTTTTAAGTACATCTTCAAATTGCCACTTTTCGGTGAGCTTGTTGAAGTCAATGCTGGAGATCGTGCGAGAAAAAGCCTTGTAGTTACTTATTTGCTTACAAAGCATTTCATCTAATTTGCTACTAGTACCTCTGCTTTTCTTTTGATCATGTTGTCCTTCTCTCGGTTCCAAATGCTGCTGGGACTTTGTAGGAGAGATGGGAGGTTGAATAGGAGCGGAAGTGGCTGCTGTTGCTTCGACGGCAGGTTGAGGAGCGGTAGCCTTCCACGGCGCTGTCGACGGTACAACTTCCGCTGGGATGTCCTTGAGTGTACTAGTTGCAGGTGGTGTTGATTTTTGTACTGCGAGTTTTTCCATGTAAGGTTTTGCTGGCTTCTCGTGCGATTCTGGATTTTGCTTGTGTAGTGAATACAGCTGAAGGTACTCTTCTAACTGTTCATAATAAATCTTGGTTCTTTGATAGATGTTGTTTTTAAAATATTCATGATCGGTTGATTGATAATCAATGATCTGTGTATGATTGCTATGAAATTCGTTCCAATAGGCTTCTAGTATTGATATACGCCTTTGGATGGCGGAAAAGGTCTTACGTTCAGGCCCATCCTTGTTGAAGTTGATGAAAACGCTTTCAATGGCTTGCATTAACTGATACTGCGTAGTGATAAGATCTTCCATTTTGCTTGAAAGTTGATGTTCAGTTGATGATGATAATCTGCTGAGTCAGTTCTGTGCCCTTGGAATTCTCGTGGATAGAGTGCGCCTTCTCAATCGAGCCGGTGATTCTCGCTTCTGAGAGGCCGGTCGACCGATTCGCTATCACACAAGAAAACACAAAACTTATGATGATTTTATGCTGATTATGATGATAACTGCTTCACGATGAATGTTCCTTAAGTTTTCACACACAAAAGGTTCCACGTGTCACTGATAGTCATTTGCTGATTTTGCTAGTTCGTTGCACCTCACACACGACGAAATAACCCGAATTGTTTATTTGAGATATAACGCACACGCGAGGTCCAACAACTCGAAGGACCATAAAGTTGTACGGTGTTCCATACAACTTTAAATGATAGAAGATTGATATAAGAAACGTATTTTTAATTGATATAAGTAAATTGCTATGATAATGATAATGAGTGCACGCGATGATTGCTGGTTGCGGACTAAAGTAACATGCAGAATAAGGTAAAATTGTTAGTAAGGCGTTTCAGGTGAGTTAGTAATGCTGAATGGACAAAATGTACGAGTGTTGCACCGTACAAAAACAAATCAGTATCGTCATTGTTATATTCTAAAGGTTTGTCGAAGCTACTAAGGCCCCAATGTATGCATATGGTGGAACAACGGAATGCACCTTTAACACATCCATATATTTTTCTGTAGCCATTTTTGCAGCTGCATGATATTGTTTTCAGTATCAACTGTAGAGCTTGATCAAAGTATGCATTGAATGCTGACAAGCTGAAGAAGGTGGTATTTTCATAATAACACCGTATTGTTCTTGCGAGTTGGTCAAGAAGTGAAGTTGAAGTACCTAAATGTTTCGTAACACGATTATACTTTTTTAGGTTTCCTTAGCCCCACACTATGCAGGAATATATGTTTCTCCTGCCTTTTTACTTCCTCGCGTTAGGCATCAGGAGTTATTGTATCTTGCAAGTCGATGTTATATGTTATTGAATAGACTGAACCTTTCCTGTGCCTTAGATTGCCGATATTATGTAGTACGTCGAAAAGACATTGTCGTAGTGGTTGGGCAAGACATTGATCTGTTGATTCTTTTACTGAGACTGACTCTACCACGTAAGAATATATTCTACTACATCGGCATTCTACAACAAAGGAAAGGTTTAGTCTTTCCTGTTTGGTAAAAAGACCGACTTGCAAGATATAATAAACGCTTTAGATAATCCGGATGCCTCACGCAAGCAGATAGAAGAGGCAGGAGAAAGATATATTCTCGGATAGTATCATAGTAGGTACCTAAAAAGTATAAACGATATACGAGAGGTCCACTTTTACAAAAACATTGATCTGAAGAACAATACGGTGATATTATCAAAGTTTCCACCTTCTTCAGGAGCTGCTTGTCAGCATTCACACATACTTTTCATCAAGTTCAATTATGGCGAGCAAATTAATTCAACCCAGAAAACTGAAGCTGGAAAAACATAGTAACTTTGTACCCTAATTATCACATAGGCACCAGCTCCACAGTAGATACTGAAAATAGTATAATGCAGCTGCAAAAAAGGCTACAGAAAAGTACGTGGATGTGTCAAAGCTGCATTCCGTTGTTCCACCATATGCAGACACTGGGGCCTTAGTAGCTTCGACAAACCTTTAGACGATAACAATGACGCGATACTGATTTGTTTTAGATAGGTAAGTACTACAGAAACGCATTTATTGTAAAAAATTATAAATTATATTGTTTATTTTGTGTTAAATGTTGTATTTCTGCTAAGCGAACATTTTTAGTACTCTTTGATGCTCCATAGCTTATAAACTATAACTCGTATCAAAATGAATGTAAATATTTATTTGTAGGTAATTTATTGACAAATAATTTAGTCCTTGACCATTTTGTCCTAGCTTGTATAGTTTTCCTGAAAATAGAGGAAATATGAAATTTGGGACCTTTATCAAGGGGGGGAGGGGTGAAGCGGCGGGTTGGGGGGGTGGGAGAGTTGTGTTCTATAATGTACTCACTTGGAGCTATAACACAGCAGCAACAAAATAAAATTATAAATTTTGCCGCTAAAAAATCTAGAATGAATATACTAAGAATAAATTAGTAACAGTAACCTTCATCTAGTACTTTAAAATAACTGTATTGTATTACATAACTACCAGGCTATCCCATCTGACTGGATAAAAAGCAAACAGAAGGGTTCCCATTAGATCTAAAAGTAAATAATACGCACGGATCGCCGTAACATCTAAAAGAGAATAATGCAATGAATTCATTAAAAAATCCGCATTTTAAACCCGTGCACCTGCCCGCCATTTTGAATTTCCGCCATCTTGTTTGTTTTGACGGCTCCTGATGGATTACCGGGATCTTTTTAGTGCGAATAAAGCATTTCCTCCCTTGTACGCTAATTTTTATTACAGTTATTATAGGATGAGTGTAATTAGAAAGAACGCGAGCGTCGGATTAAGATTTAATTACAGTCTTGTTTTACCGTTTTGTTGTTGTTCTCTAATAGGATACTTACCATCTTCCCCATGAATAATAAAATTTCCGTAGATATTATAAACTAGAGAATAATTATATATTATAAATAAATTGCACTTGTAAAAAGCAACCGTGACTCTGTGACAGACGAGGAATTGAGAAATAATTAAATTGATTACTTACATTTTAAGTAAAATATATTTAATTCAGATGATGATTTATTTTACATTTGGCTTGCTGTAGAGTATTATATCTAAAGATTCCTGAAATAATATCGTACTAATTACTAATTGTTCCTATTATTCATCGCGTCAACTGGATCTCACTTCATCCTTGAGTGTAAGTATTCTGAATTGGAGATTATTGTATCAAAGTTATTAGTAAAACGATTATTAAAACAACAACTTGCTTGATAGTTCAATGTGCAAACAGGTACTTTATATAAAATTTACCCTCTTAACCCACATACGTTAGCTTGGCCCGAACATCGAACCCTGAAATGCAAATGGTGTTTGCACGAGGAGTAATCCATTAGTCTATAGCCTGAAGCGATCAGTGGCTGCCTTTGACTAATTGCCTGGAAGCGGGTTCGGTGCCTGCACCCGGTCAGAATGCGTAAATTAATTGTGTGTCAACTAATGTCATAAATTAAATATTCTAACTCACTGAGGCTTACTTACACAATCCAGAGGTAACATAGTATCAACTCAGGGGTTAGAATATTAACGACTAGGTACTGCATGCATCTGTCAATATTAATTATTGTTCTTGTTGGGATTTATAAACCAAACAGTTTCTATATGGAAATGATTAGTCACTAGACTTGTCACCAGGTGGCGTTTGTATCTCTGTCTATTGTTTTATGGTGTGTTGTCATGTAGATTTTGTATGTAAATATATATCCTTAATTTTGTCTTCAATCCTGGTTTCTTTTGCTCATAACCCATCAGGTTATGGGCCCAGGATACGCGGGAAGCGTGCGCGTGTAGATATCTGCTGAATTTAATGTACAAATAAAAATGGCACAAAATACGAAAACAGTTCACGATGGTGCCGGTGCACTTGGGTCTTCTTCGTCTTCAGCTACGAGTTCTGGAATGTCAGTAAATTTTGAGAAACTGAGTGGCATTTCCAATTACGGGAATTGGAAATTTTTGATGCGGATGTACTTAATTCATGAAGACCTATGGGATTGCATAGAAGAGTCTGCACCGGGCGTACCCAAGGATGCCGATGAGCGCAGACAGCAGAGAGCACTTGCAAAGATTTGTTTGATGGTACAGCCGTCATCATTCTCACATGTAAGGAATGCTAGCTCTGGGCATCAGGCTTGGAAGAACTTAAAACTAGCTTACGAAGATAAAGGACTATGTAGGCGGCTTGGACTGTTACGTACATTATTTGGATTGAAGTTGGAGCAATTTTGCAACATGGATGAGTATCTCTTGAAGATCACAGATTTAGATCAACAACTAAGAGACATCAACGCACCATTAGACGACGATTTTTTGTCAGTATTGATGCTAAGTGGACTGCCAGTAGATTATGATCCACTGATTATGGCTTTAGAAAATTCAAACATCAAGTTAAGCAGTGAAATTGTTAAAAGTAAGCTGTTACAAGAAAATTTACGCAGAGATATTGACAAGTGTAATGAGAATGCAATGTTTACGAATCGGCCTTCGAAAAATTTTACTGATTACTCTACGAAAGTGAAGTGCTTTGTATGTAGAAAGATGGACCATTATGCGAGAAACTGTCCAAATAAGACACACAAGAGCGAGGAGAAAAAAGACAGTGAGGACAAGTCTGAAAAGGCATGGAATGGTACGTTACTCAGCTTTAAATGAAAGACCTTGGCAAAGCTACACATGTACTGGGAATGCGTGTAAATCAAGATAAAAACAGAATTACTCTTGACCAAAACAGATATATTACGAAAGTTTTAGAGCAATTTAGTATGATTGATTGTAATCCTGTAAATACACCATTGGAGTGTGGTATAAAACTTGAAAAAGGAGAGGTGATTAGTCACGATTCAAAATACAGGAGTCTAATGGGGTGTATTATGTACATTGCGATATGTACGAGGCCAGACATCGCTCATGCGGCGAGCTTATTGAGCCAGTTTAATAATTGTCCCACAGAAACTCACTGGAAAGCGGCGAAACGGATTTTAATGTCATGTAGATTTTGTATGTAAATATATATCCTTAATTTTGTCTTCAATCCTGGTTTCTTTTGCTCATAACCCATCAGTTCTTAAAATAACGAATAAATCCTGTCAATAAGAAGATATAAGTAGGTACACCACAATATCGAAGAGATCGAGGTCAAATATATGCTTAACAAAAAAGTAAAACCAAAATGCACTAAAAATGTTTCGAAAACAAAATACACTGAAAATTTATTAATAAACTGTTGACTCAATAGAAAGGACCCCATTTTAGGAGAACAGTTTTTTTTTTGGTGTCAGTGCCATCGCATTGGCCATCTCAAGCATCGCCGACTTCAAAAAGACATTTTAATGCCTTTGTTTTACTAAATATATTTAACATATTGAACTCTCAGATGTCAACACCATACCTATATTTACAAAGCCTACCCACTATAGTTATTCTATTACACTATTAAGTTATGCGTAAGCCCGAGATACCTTCGCATCTTGCCGGCGGCTACAATTTGCCTAATGTCCTATCTGATCTCACTGTTGGCTCACAAATACGGAATATCAAATTAATTGGAAGGTTCTAGTAATTACACAGTACGGTTGACTTGCGATTATTTAGTCAGAGTCTATGTTAATAAAGTTATAGTGTAGTAAGACATTGAAACAAGTATACAAACACTAGCTTTTGCCCGCGACTTCGTCCGCGTGGAATAGTGACTTCTTTCTCCCGTTTTTTACACATTTACCACTTTATCTTTGCTCCTATTGGTCGTAGCGTGATGTTATATAGAATATAGAATTCCTCGATAACTGGACTATCCAACACAAAAAGAATTATTCAATTCGAACCAGTAGTTTCGGAGATTAGCGCGTTCAAACAAACAAACAAACTCTTCAGCTTTATAATATTAGTATAGATAATGATGTAGCTACTCGATCATACAATTTCAATACTTCAACGCACCATGATTGGTTAAATAAATAATATTTTTACTTTTTTTTCAATCGTATACTAAAATGTATTTTAAAACCTTTCCTATATTTATTTACATAGTAAGTGAATCGAGAACAACTTCTGAGTACCTATCAAACCAAATATTGAAAGTTTAAATAGGTATCGTTTGTCACAACTCATAGCTGTATCTCCTAACACAAATGTATTTGATAATATAATTTAATCATAAAATACTTGTCTTCAGTACCTACCTCATATCCAAAGCATAAAATTTCCATATCAATCAGCTGTCTTCCAATTTCTCAATAATCCCAAAACAACTCAATTTGACAGACACACCGACGGAGACAAGTCAGGAGGAAACAAATGACTGCTATCAATCCCCCCCCCCCCTACACTGGTGGAAAATGAAAGCCTAATGACGTCATCACATTTGCACAGTTCAATCCAATGGAGACGGTGAATATGAATGGAGGGTAGAATGAAAAAGTTGAACGGATATGGTATTTGCAGCTACTATAATTCGGTCGTTTTGTTTTAAATAGGTGGATTTCTTTCATGTTTTATTTTAGATAGGCTATTTAAAGCTTTCATTACATTTTTGCAATGAATGCTTATTTGCCTTGATATTTTCGAAATCAGGAATACCAATACCTATACTTACCTAAAGTACGTAGGTACCAGAAATAACACTACTCTCAGATGTTAATATTATGTATGTACGTAAAAAAATCTGACTTTAAATTGCTACTAGATATTTTAATCTGATTAATATAAAAGTTAATTATAATGAGTACAATAAAGAAACACATATATTTTTTGTTTGTTATAGTTTTTTACAAGTGAATGTAATACACCATATCTACCAAAACGTGTTCCATGGCATGTGTTTATACCAAACAAATAACCCTTCATATTTCAGTCGTGTATCGCTCCAAATTATTTATTTCCATCCATTGGCTGTGCACATGATATCATCATCATCATAATAATAAATGATACGAAATATACCTCTAGTTGCGATATAAGTTAGGTTACTATGTGTTTTTGTCTTTTATGGAAGTCTAGGTAAACAATTCAACTTTTATAATAGAGTCGACATTCCCGTTAAGTAGCATAATCATTTAATTCAATAATTTATTTTGAATAAAGGCTAGTTCTACAATTAATTTCACTTCTTTTGTAAGTAATAATATTCAATAAATAGAAATACAATTAAGGTTAATAATTTATAGAAATAGCAACATTATGAGATAAAATCGGCCACATTTTTTGCCAAAGGTAAAATGCAACGTAAGAAAACAATAAAATTGATAGATGGCTAACGAAGGCTTTTTGGCCAATGCACGAAACCCAATAAGTCACACTAATGTACTTTTTTATTGCTCGCTATTGAACAGTAATAGTGTTATCATACGTATTGTGATTTCTTTTTATTGACGTTGTGGTTTATCTTAAAACTTTACCATTGTATTTAAGGTCAATTGTTTTATAGATAGATGACCTTTTTTAATATAGATTTGTCAAATACAGTTACCACATAAGCCTTTGACCGTCATATCAACCTAAGCCTATTAAATTTCTCACGTGCTATTTTGCTTTGAATTCTTACGCATACTCAAATTCTCTTTATATTATTATCATACGATTTTATTGTTAACCTAATAGACTAGCTGCAGGGCAGGTAGACGAGGAATGTAAAAATGACATAAATAATTTACGACTGGATGACTTCTGCGTGATTTATTCTCGTTCGCTTTGTGCCTCCTGCTTCGCAAGCTTTCATACGTAAAATATATGCATACAGGGTGAAGATTTAAACACTAACACAGAATTAAACATTCTTAAAAAAAAAGTAGATTTTCAGTGCCTAAATAATGTTTAATGCAATTTAGGTGCGCAATAAGCGTATTTTCAAGCTAAGCCGCGACTGAATTTATTTTCCTAGAATGATACTCGTAGTAGTGAAAAAAATCTTACGTAGACGCAGTCGCTACGGAACGGACTACGAACTACGAGCTACGAGAAGTTTGTAGCGAACTATTACTTTGCTACGAAACAGTAAGCAACGCTTAGTGCTACGATTCCGTAATAGCTACGTAGCAAGGTCGTATCAATCAATCGAGTAAATAGGTATTTTAATTTACACTATTTTTAATATTCAATTGTTTCGATGTGTATGTGTAAAAAAATATTTGAATAAATCTTAATACATAAATTACATGACATTAGACTTATTGGAAATGTCATCAAAATAATACAATAATGTTTTTTATTAAAAAAAAGATAGGTGCCACCCTGTATATCTCTTAAGCCTTCTTGAGCGAAGCGTCGCCTCCGGCACCTAACATGCTAATGCACAAATAACCTTACGAAACGTATTACGAACTGTAAGATTGGATTTTATTTATATTACTTGAATGTATGAATCTTGTGATCATTTATTTAATAACGTATCATTTTATTTTCAGTGAGAAATTCGCAACATACAAAGTTAAAAAAATGAGTACTGTTAATGATAAGCAAACTCATTGTCTATGGAAAATATGAACTGAGGTTTTAGTGACCACACTCTCAAATAAATTACACACCCATCACACTCGATTAACCACCGAATATTGGATCAGGTACATCTCTATCTCTCGCACTAAAACAATCATAAAAACGAATTTAAATCGGCGTCGTAAAATTTAAAAATCCCAACGAGCGTCTATTTCGCCTTTATGACGAACGGGGCGGGGAGGAGGGATAAACCATCGATTGTTTATTTTATAACCTCACGTAAGTGTAGGTAAATGACCTGGGTATGACGTGTCGCTAGAGCAATGAGATATACAGGGTGTAATGTCATAAGTTAGTTTATTTTTATGTGATAACTTACGAAGAAAGTAACTTCGAGTTAAGAAAATAATGATTAAATTGCTAGTAAAAGATTAGTGAAAAAAAGTATTAAAAACGTTGTCAAAACTTTTGTAATAACAGCAAGTAGTTAAAATGTTAAAAACTGATGATCAAAAATCTGCATTTATCACAAAATTATACTAAATGTTGATGAAACGCTTCCCACGAGTTACCAGAGGAAAACTATTTGTATTCATACAAACAGTCTGGGGTAATATCACAAATTGAAATTCCTAGTCTGCTCAATTTTTCAGCGTCAGCCGACAAGCTGCTTAAATGAAAACTAATTTTAATATTAATGTGGCCTTAGCGGTCTTTGTGAGAAGTCCTATCCGTCTTGCAGACTGGTTTTAAAGTATACAAATTAACATAGGATTACGGTTTTATTGTGAAAGAATAGCAGAAAATAAAAAAAATATTTTAACCTGCTTTTTCCATTGGAGTAATTTGCATATTATGTTACACGAATCAATCAATAATAAGACTCGTCAGAGATGCAACACAAACATCGTAATAAAACATGACGACAACGCTTTCATAAGTGGAGGCAAAAATAAGAAGGCAGAGTACTTTAAAATACATTTTTATTAGTACATACCATACGATAGCATGCGGCTAACAAATAACAAATTGTCCTACTTAAAATACTATGCGTACTATCAAATTCCATGGGCTCTTAAAAAGGAATTTGCATAATTTTTATTTCGCTGTTGTATATTTACAACTAAAATAAAATTTGTCAGGCTTTTTAAAATTAAAATAAAGGTTGTTACGGTTTTATATCAGATGCCGACATTTAGCGTATATTTCAACTAAATAAATTTGCAATAAGAAGTAAGTGTTTAGTACCTACCTACTAAAAATAGTTTAATTAAAATTTTCCTGTTATTTGAGCTATGGAATTCATAAATCTTTGTGATCCTTTTACACGATTTTGCATCTAAAGGTATGCTAAACACGAAGAAATTTAAGATTAATGGCACTTGGTCATTGGTTAATCAGTACACCATTGAAGTATTACCATCTTATTTAAAAACGGACACCCTGTATAAAATAATAAAGTATCGTAGTGCTAATATACTTTTTAAGAATATTATGTCATATAGGACGTAACGAACCAAAATAACTCCTCCTTTTTGGGAATATACTTTCGTTTGTTACGCACTATATTTTAGCTTATAAATGTATCGTGCTATAGATTCGTCGATTTATAGCAAATAACTAAAACACATAAATAAATGGACGATACCAATTAAGTTTACAATGCTTATAAAAAATATTCAATGATTGCATTGAAAAATAAAAGAGCTGTAAAATTAAATAATAGTTATAGTGAGGTTTGTGATAATAAACATCCATGATTAAAATGTTCTAATGAAAATAATATACCAAGTGGTCGTATTTATGGTTAAAAGTATGAGATGATTAAAATATTTACAAGAATCTCAACTTAATTCGCACAATAGTATTTGAACAAAAAGAGCCTTTTACAGTCGAGTCGTAAATGTATTTTTCTAAATTTACTTACACGCAGAGTTGATTTAATGACAAAAGCTTTGTTTACATTACTATTATTTATTCTGTGCCTAAAATGTCGCACTGCAGAGTAAAGGCCTTTTTCCACAAAAGTTTAATTCAAAACTATTTTAGGTATTAATACCATGAAGTTCAGTTTTAGTGATATCCGAAAATTATGTTATATATTCGTTAAAATTTCAAACTAGACAGATAATCAGAGTTTACAATTCCTAGGTCAAAATCAGCTTAGATCATGGTGAGGGATATTTACCACGACTATAAAAACAGGAAACTTAATACCCGATGTAGTGAGAATAAAAAAATATAACCATTAAAACTAAAACAGGACTTATCGGTAGTAATGCCAAAAACTATGCTACCTTAACCAGCGTAAAAGTTACATCAGACTTGATACAGCTTACAACAAGGATTTAAGGCTCTCACACACTAAAGTATAATTATTTGGCGGATAATGTAAATACTACAAACACCTTAATTTTTTTCTAAACATCATCAAAATGATAAATGTTTACAAGGATCTTTATTGAAACTGACATTCTTTATAGTGTGGTGACGCCTTCATAACTTTAGGGTTCCGATGCAAATGAAACCTATTTACTTAGCGTAAGGATTCAAATAACAATAACTGTATTATATTTCTATTTCGTGAATAGTGGCAGTGTTTTTACAATGCAAAGACTTATTTATTTGTACCAAATATTAAGATTTTTCTACAAATGCAAAAAACTTATGTATTATTAAAGAATTTTGCATTGATCAATAAGAATATCTATCCAAATAAATAAGTATTAGCAAATAAGCTATTTTATGGTTCGTTGTGTTCTATCATTACCAATATAGTGCATAATTACTTTTTACCTTAATTTATTAGCTTGGCAAAAATATAGTCTCTTAAAAGCTATATCTAACTAGCACATTGATGCAATTTTCATTTTAAGTAAAGCTGTATCTTAATATTCAGCCAGCCTCTAAATAATCATACACAAACACAGTCTTTTGAAATGTGCCTCCATTCCCCAGTGCTTTTCAAATGAAGACTGTAACAAAATTATTCATGAAAATGTAATGGATTGGCGTCTACAATTATAATTCCAAAATTGTAACTTAGGTTGAGGTCTACGATGCCTAAACACTTTCAAACGAAAATCGCTTGCACACACGACAGAAAATGGGCGTCACTTCAAATAAAAGACGACGCGATGTGCAAGCGATTTTGGTTCTTGATGTGGTTAGGCGGCCGGTGACCTTGATAGTACATTACTTATCAACAAATTGAAAAGTTTATTTTGAGATCGAAAATGTGCTTGTTATATTATTCATCGCTGGACAAAATATATGTCAGCGATGATATGAAATGGATCTAATAAATTGCCTTTCATGAAAAACACCACTTCTACTCATCCTATTTATAATGTAACCTCCCAGAGGATGTCAATTTGAAGTTTCAATTTTGACATAAAATTAATAAAAATAATGTCGAACTGCCCGACTGTCAAAATTTGAAAACTTCAAGTGAGCATTCTTTGGCCGGCTCAACTATAAATACTAGACAATCAAACCTCAACCACCCTCAATTCCAATGTTACCACTACCATAATCCTCATCACTGTCACTGTTCCTCGGGGCGCCGGTCGGGGCTGCGTCGCGGCGGGTTCGACGCCCGGCTCGAGCGCGAGAGGTCGAGCACCGGCAGTCGCAGGACGTACTCGTTGTCCCACGACCTGTCTATACGGTTGCGTTCAGACCTGGGGATAAATAATAATGAGCTATTGTTGAGAGACTTTATTGCACTGCGAGTTTTACGATTGGGGGATTTAATGCCTTATGGCATTACGATATGTGTCAGGCAGTTCGGAATTTACTAAAAGTCGACTGGTGGCTATATTATCTAAAATAGTACATGTAAAAAATAAATATGTGCCAGACAACCAATTGTCTTGGATTCGACGTAAGAAAAAGTATTTTTGAAGGCGTCTCCCACAAATACATACGGGTTTCAAACCCGCAAGCACTGGTGTTTTAGATCTGGAACACTAGTAGCTACATCTGACGTGTCATGGTTATGGTCATGTGTGTGCGTGTGCGTGTGCGTGTGCGTGTATGTTATTGTGTTTAAGTAAAAACTCACCACGGTATAACCCTAAAGTCTGGTCCCCCGCTCGCATTGAGCCGCGGTATGCGCTGCGCCAGCGCTCGCAGCCGGGAGCTCGTCGCGGGTTCGACTCTCGGCTCGGGCGCGCTCGATGCGGAAGACGCAGAGGGCGTTGCACTGTGGGGAGGGTGTCCGAGCGGCTCCCGGCGCGGCGGCTCGGGGCGCGAGAGCTGGCTGTTGGTGAACATGTGCTGGTATCTGAAAAAATGAGTTTGAATTAGATTTAGACCCGACGCAGACTGCACACTTTTTATCGGCCGATAGTTTAGTCGGATTCTTCATCAGTATGGACAGGTGCATGTGCGCACATTACAACGACTCTGTATCCATACTATTTCGTAGCCGACCAAACTATCGGCCGATAAAAAGTCTGTAGTCTGCGTGGGGTCTTAACATGATCGAATGAATGGTCACTTTGTAACCCAATTAGATACTATTTTGTGTCGACATAAAGAGTTGATTTATTTTAAAGACCGCTTTTCTTTGCTTGTCGAATATTGTAAACAATTCAATTCAATTCTTTATTTACATAGAAACACGGTACATTTGGGTGGACATTTACAATAAAGAATTCGACATGTCTCGCCACAGTTATGGCATGTAAAATATTTCCAAAAAATAACATTCATAATTTTAAAACATTACATTACTATATATTTTTATAATACATTTTTTTATTATTATTATCATGCATGTTCTTTATATTAAAAATTCTTTAACACTATATTTTTTTTTGTCTAAAAGCCATGCATATAAATGGCTTTTAAAAAGGCTTGGCTTCAGAGATTTAATAGAGTCAGGTAACTTTATTAAAAATTTTAAGGCACATTTTTTTTCAATTTTTCCTATACATTGCGGTTCTTGGCGCAAAGTTTAAAACAAGCCTATTAGGATTCCTCTTATTACGAGGGTATACATCAGACGCCTTGTAAAATAGACCAGGGTTTTTCTTAACAAATGTACAAATTTCAAAGATGTAAAGACTTGGCACAGTAAGGAGCTGAAGACTTCTAAAAAGCGGTTTACAAGTGTGATATGGAGGTACACCATAAATTGCTCGCACGCATCTCTTTTGTGCCACAAACGCCCTATGCACACTGACACTATTTCCCCACATGATCAATCCATACCGTAGTATTGAAGCGACGTAAGCATGATAACAACCTTGACATTCCTCTTTAACGAAATGTTTTTTTTTAAATAAGTTAAACTCAACCTACAAAGGTGATTCTTAATTATTTTTTCACTGATATTATTTTAAAAGTTATGCAAAGAAAAACGGCTTTTACCATCTCAGTTATCCATCGGGTCAATCGTTCACACAAAGGTCAGTTTCAATTCTATTAAAAGATAATCGCTAAATACTAAATAGCTACCCCTAAACTATGCCAGTAAAATTACTAGCAGTAAAATTGATGACCTCGATTGATACTAGATGTAAAAACTAACTCATTCAATCAGTCAGTTCCTTTTTACAACCTTGATCATTCATTCACACACATAGGTACTTCTCAGCACTTTAAAGATACACTCATAGACCAACCTGGCTATCTCGCAAGGCAGCAGCGGCCTCGCGTCTCTCCCGACTCTCTGCACGGTTATCTGCCTCTGTCCATTGCTGTTATTGGCTATAGAACAGTCGTTAGCCGGGGCCGGGGCCGGGGCTCCGTGGACTAGTATCCCGTTGGCTTGACGCGAGGGGGAGGGGAAGTTGAGCGCTAGGAAGTCGGGGAGGGGCACGCAGAATACGCCAAGCTCTTCCTGTGAATAAAAGAGATATTCTAGATTATTATTTGGACTAGGTCTGTGACTTTGTTGTTTGCAGTGTTGTTGGTTAGTAACTATTGTAATAGAGTAAATAAATGTTATGACACCTGACAAAACAAGAAAACTTTAACTGGTTAGCTAATTAGTTCGAAAGTGGAATCATTAAATAGTCAAAGAAACATGTGTATGAAATAATATAGTGGATTGAGCTTCTTTATTTGTGCTGTTCAAATTGGGAAATATTCGTATTTATACCAGCCTAATCTTATTTTAATCTACTAGAATTTATAATTGTAAGGTTGATAAAAGTTTAAATATGCGTGATTTGCTATCTCATCAACAAATTCAAAAGTTATGAAATTAAATTCGTAATTATGAGCATGAAGTGTATGCAGGCTAACACGTAACTAATTTTTCAAAAACATTTAAGGCTCTTCTTTTGCAATTCAATATATTTATATTTCAATAAAAGCAATTATTAGAATAGTTAGATACGGAAAGCGCCAAATAGCACTTGCAACGGCGCCGCAATTTCGAAAGCTCATTAATACCATTGCTACCATGTACCTTATTATTTATGAGCTTTCGAAATACACAAAGGGATTGCCCGTACCTAACTGTACTATGGTCAGTTACCATGAAAGTTTAAAACAATATACTTAGCGATTTTCGCCATGATCCAATCAACTAAAACAATACTCACATTAGCACTAGGTGTCCTATCATTACTCTCCGGTATATTCACAAACGGTTTCCTGTCCAACTCGTTGGACTGGTCTCCGGTGGGCTTGTCCTTGATGTCCTCGTCCAAGGGGACGTCGGGGACCACTTGTAGGTCTTCAGGGGGGTTGGGGACAACCACGTAGGAGGCTATTATGCCGGATAGCTGGTCTAAAACCTAGAAGATAAAAATATATTAGATTTGCACAGCATAAATAATATGAAATAAAAATATGTATTGCATTGGAATCACTGATGGATAAACATAGTTAAATTTTTCCATACTACTTTCTCACAAAAAATGTATGGAAAATTATTTCATAGAAATTATACTATTATTAGTATAGATACAAACATTCCCTTCTTGATACAAGAACTGATTCTACATATAATTGAAATACATCTACTTTCTTAGTAATTAATACCAACATTTTTCTTTTTGTAATAGAGCTCTACAATCATATTTTATTTATTTATTTTAACTTTATTGCACCGTAAGTTGTACAATTGGCGGACTTAATGCTTTAGTATATACAAGGAATTCTCTAAATATGTGAACTCACCTCATCCGCTAATAATCTATGCTTAGGATCTTTTACTAGAAGCCTTTGAATTAAAAACACTGTATTGTCTGACACTTGTACTGAATTTCCGTCACTGAAACAAAATAAATTAATTACAAAACATATTATTAAATTGAGTACACACAAGTTTATGTAGCAACTTGAGGTGCTCGTAGCGCAGCGGTGGCAGCGCTTTGGTAGTGACACCGAAGTTAGGCAACATACGGCGCGGTCGTGTTTCGATGGGTGACCATTCTGACCATACAAGTGACGTATATCACGAGCATCTCCGTGCTTCGGAAGGCACTTTAAGCAGTTGGTCCCGGCCTATATCGGTCTATATTAGTCGTTCAGCCTATTCAAAGGCCCTATGGGCGGCTTGATAAAATCTGACAGCAAGGTTAGTCGCTTGCCTTGCAAACACCCCTCCGCCAATCCGCCATAAACGCGCGTGGTGGAGAATGGCTCATATCTCATACTTGGGGTAAGACCTTTGCCCAGCAGTGGGATATTAACAGGATAACTTTACTTTACTATAACTTAGATACAATTTTTGGTATCAACAAGTGTTGCTAATATCCTAATTACTCACGGAGGTATATTATAGTTAGCTGCCTGTATCCTGCTAAACAGCTGTGTGAGGCTGGTATCACAGAACGGGAACTGGCCGTACAGCATGGTGTATAGAACCACTCCTAAGGCCCACATGTCTGAAGGCTTGCCAAGGTATGGCTTGCACATTAGAACGTCTGGTGATATGTAGGCGGGAGAACCTGGGAGGTAAAATCATGGTTACATAGCATTATTGGAAATGCATTTTTAGCACAGCATTCTGTCTCACTATTCTTTTCACTGAGAGCGAAACTAAAAAAAGGGGTAAGCTACTGCTTGCCCTTGCAAGGCAGGATAGAATAATGTAAAGGAATAAGTTGCTATTAATACTCATATATCAGTCATGTAACATGTATCTTGGTGTGTTGTATTTACTTTATAATTATTTGTAAGATTTAACATATAATAAAACGATTGGTTAATAGCATTAATTAATCAAATAGCTTTATTATGCCATTTGCATTCAAATATTAAATACCTATTATTTAATCAATAAGAAACTATAAAACACACCTCTTTGATCTTTGAGGAGATCCCTATCACTGCCCAGATGTGTTCCAAGGCAGAAATTGGTGATGGTGATGCGGCCTGTCCTTTGGTTCAGCACTATATTGCCTAGCTTAAGATCTCGATGGACTATGTTTCTCTGTAATGGAAAACAATACAATTTGTAGGTACAGTTAACATAGTATGTATAGGTAATTGATCATAATTTAAGATAAATTGAAAAACAATATGGAAACCACATGTAAGTAACCAATTTTATGTTATATCCTTATCAGGAGAAAATACCTGCAGGGTGTAAATTGTATTTTACAATTAATACTAACTTAGACCTAACATTGGATGAATCTCTAAAACAGACTGTAATATAGATTGTGTCTCTTCTGCTCTTTCTTAGGACACTTAGTTTAAAGTACTGTACAAACTTTATTTTCATGTAGGTACGAATTTTACCAATTCTATCAACTTACCTTATGTAAATTAGCAACAACCCTAACAATATCATAGAATATCAATATTGCCTCCTTTTCTGGGACCTTTTTAACTTTGGTGACATACTGCTGCAGGTTGATCAGTTCAGAACCCTTTTCACTAAACTGGTGGGATGTCACGCAGTCTAGAACTAGGAATAACCTTTGCCGGACTCTCCCTGTGTATATAAAGCCTGGACCATTGGGATTAGGAACCTCTTCTAATGCATGATCCTGAAATTGAAAAATTACACAATGATATTGATGTATTTTAATTTGTTACCTGGGAGGAATCTCAATCTCAAATAAATATACATAATTTAAAGTAGATATAATGGATTGACTATATTCGGTGCATTTGGGTTTGCTCATTTTTAAAATTGGAAATCCTTGGGGATCTGATGTTCTTTGACTTACTTAATCCAAGCAGGTTACTTTCACTAATGTAAAAAATCTTAATCCTTTTTCTTATTATTAATTCACAACAATTTGTAATGAGAAGAAATATTGTCAGCCAAAACTTGTGCACCACATTATTTCCAAACATATATTCTAAAGCTTGAAATTAAGGCACAATTGCAGTAAATGTCATTTTTACCCATTTATTTTCCCATTATCTACAATTGTCAATAAGATACTCACTTTGAAAAGCCCATGGTGATGTATAACTCCATCCTGGTCTTTCAATAAAGATAACAATGAGTACTCTGTATGGAGAAGCATCTTTCCTTGTCTGTCATCCTGTGTCTCTGGCTGGCCTTCATTCCTTAGAGTTAGAATTTTTACCTGGAAATAGTTTGCTAGATAAGCAAGAAAATAATGCCAGTCTGGTACCAGTCTATGCAATCCTGAGGTAAGGACAATTTGCAACTACTAATCATGCAATCACATTGTTTTAAAATCATGACAGCACTGGACAAAATTTTTTTTAACATATTTTTATACAAATCCTCGAGATTTAGTACATAATGGAAATACATCCAGCGATAAGACCGAAATATTGTACTTGTGATTGTCTGTTTTAATGTTTTGTTTGTGTCCTCTTTTGTGCAATAAAGAATATTTATTATTATCCTTACTCATAATTAGAGTTGAGTTGCACAATAATGCAGTAAATTATGTAAACTTGGATCATTCGGTAACTAATATCTTTTTTACCTGATAGAAGTCATCTGTTCTTTCCTTCCTTGCCAGACACTGCACTATACTCTTGACTGGACTAGGGCCCAGTTTGGGACCCAGCAGGTAAGGGCCAGCCTTACGAACCTGCTTATCGGGCACTGGAGTGCCAGGAGCAGGCACATCACTTTTATTATACGTTATCTTCGGTTTCTTGGGCGTAAACTTTTTGGAACTTTTGAGAACACCACTAGAGGATGTACTCGCGTATGCAGACACCCTAGCCACCTTCGGACTAGGCTGCAGGAGCAAAGGTCGTGTCCTCTTTCCATGATTGGAACTGCATTCAGGTCTTTCGTGGTCCATAACGTTTAGACTAGATAATATTTACAACCACTCACTACACTGTAGTGTACTCAGTAAAATTTGATTTTTTATACCTTAAACTAAAGTTTGGATGAATAAGAGGTCAAGAAATACGAGTTTATGGAACAAAAAGAGCAAAGTGAAATTTTTGTCATTTATTTACCTGTCTGAAAAACGAACATGTCTGACTGACTGATCTCCATCGTTCAGAAATTTCATATTTGTTCATAATCATACACACTGAAATGTTACAGTTTTTATAACAAAAACCTTAAACAAAAGTAAAATTATTAATGTTGGTATGGTAAATCGATAATGGGAAACTTACCTACTAATAATATGATTTAATGAATGATAAAAATATTATATGCACAAATTGCACACCATCTTTTATTTGTCCATCTCACTCTAAGTTAGTAAATTGAACATTCAATGTGCGTAATTCCTACACTCGATTATTTTATCTGTAGGTCCGCACTAGTAAGTTCTGAAAAAAATACTCGTGACTGTCAAACTTTTTGACAAGAAGAAGAATTTTCTAACCATGTTTGTCATATTTCTTGATGGTTTTTTGTGATACAATTCCCAGTGTAATTGTGCAATAATTATCAATAACATTCAGTATTGTAAATATAATATATATTTTCAGTATGTGGAAGAGCCTAAGATTGACACAGACTCAATTATCTAAAATACATTTCAAAGGACACAAACTCCAGGCGGTCGGTGTTCCAGCTCTAGATTCCGTATTGAATCAGTGGTATGAGTTTTGTAAAAAGCCGCCGAAGGGTTTCGAGAAGTATTTCCAGCCGGGATCCAGCCAGAAACAGCAGAAAGTTCCAGACAAAGATGGGGCGCCTGCGCCATCAAAAAGCACACCAACGTCGCCGAAACCGTCATCTTCTTCGGATAAATGGAATATGAATATGTTCTCAAACTCTGGAGGTGGCCGAGGGAGCGGACGCGGCCCGTACGAGGGCCAAGACAGAGAGAAATGGATGATGTTTGGTGCAATGGGAGTGGTGACTCTGCTCGCTTCAATCGCCTATTTTGAGCTAAGATACAGAGAAATAAGCTGGCGAGACTTCGTCAATTTATACCTGAATAAAGGCGCAGTAGAAAAACTTGAAGTAATCAACAAGAAGTGGGTACGTGTGAAGTTACAACCTGGGACAGCATTAGAAAGCAAAGTCATTTGGTTTGCTATTGGAAGTGTGGACTCTTTTGAGAGAAATCTCGAAAATGCACAAATTGAGATGAGTATAGACCCTCCCAACTTTGTTCCTGTTATTTATAAAACTGAGGTGGAAGCTTCTAGTTTGACTGGCATGCTCCCAACTTTGTTAATCATAGGATTTTTAATATACATGATGAGAAGATCAGCAGACATGATGGGTCGCGGAGGTCGTAAAGGTGGTGGTCTTTTTGGGGGTGTAATGGAATCAACTGCAAAACTGATAAACCCTACTGACATTGGTGTGAAATTTCAAGATGTGGCTGGTTGTGAAGAGGCTAAGATCGAAATTATGGAGTTTGTCAACTTCCTCAAAAATCCTCAACAATACATTGACTTGGGAGCCAAAATACCTAAAGGAGCATTATTAACAGGGCCTCCTGGTACTGGTAAAACTTTGCTGGCCAAAGCTACAGCAGGAGAGGCTAATGTCCCATTCTTAACAGTCTCAGGGTCTGAGTTTTTGGAAATGTTTGTGGGTGTGGGTCCTTCCAGAGTGCGAGACATGTTTGCTATGGCTCGTAAACATGCACCTTGCATTTTGTTCATTGATGAAATTGATGCTGTTGGTAGGAAGAGAGGAGGCCGTAGTTTTGGTGGCCATTCTGAGCAGGAGAACACATTGAACCAGCTTTTGGTTGAGATGGATGGATTCAACACAACAACTAATGTTGTGGTATTGGCTGCTACGAACAGAGTGGATATTTTAGACAAAGCTCTGTTGCGACCTGGTAGATTTGACAGACAGATCTTTGTTCCTGCTCCAGATATCAAAGGCAGAGCATCCATTTTCAAAGTCCATCTGGCCCCACTGAAGACTTCATTGAACAAAGACAATCTAGCACGTAAAATGGCTGCATTAACCCCAGGTAAATAGAATATAAACATATTATATATTTTTTGTAATTATAACTCATTATTTTTAGATTACACAAGTCATCATGATTTGTTTCAATGTTTGTTTTTGCTAGTCTTACAGTGGTTGTGGTGCCATATCATAAAACTAAAACCACTATAGGTAAACCGCTTCATTGAGACTTCGCCTGAGGGGCACAGGGGTGCGAGGAGAGGCGATAGCGGGTCGTGCGAGGGATGCGGGCTCACTAACCGCGCTCTCGTCTTCCCCCGCGCCCATTTGCCCCGCAGGCGAAGTCTCAATTTCGCGGTATACCTATATAAACGATGCAATAAATCAAATATGTACATACAGTGGTGGACAGCTAATTAAAGACACTTTGAAAATTGTATGTTCATCAAGTTTTGGGTCCCAATATTTTTTTATTATGAATACATAGAAACCAGCAACTGTTGTAAAATAATCATATGGGTTTTACGTATAATTTGAAGTTACTATTTGCCATAACATTGTTCTATTTTTCGTAATTTTTGACCTCAAATCCATTATGAGCAGAATAAGTGTACCAGTGATGTGGACAACTAATTAAAGACACCTAATGTAAGTTACTGAAAACCAAAAAAAAACTGAAACTACAAAATAGTCAGTTAATATGAAATTAAAAATAGTCATTTTTCAATTGTTTTACAAAGTTTTTGATATTTTGTCGTATGTCGTTTAGCTGCATTTTGACCTTTACTTAGTCTTGGCACGGTCCTGGCATTAGTGCTATTAGTTCCTTGCAAGCATGTATTGGAATTTATTCCAATGCTTTCATAAATGCGTCATAAAGATAATTTTAGCGTTTGTAACTACCTACTAACTATTATTTGTCTGATATTACAAAGTTTCCAATGCGATAGGTGTCAGGACCTTAGAATAGGACCCCACTGAAAGACCTAGAATGGGATTTCTAGATGAAAAATATTAAGGATCAAAGCATATTTTCATGACAGTATTTGCTGCAGGAAGATCGTTAAATATTTTAGCAAGAATGATAAGGCCTAGATTATGCGAGGAAAACTTGCACTGAAGAAAATTTCATAAGTTACCAAATTTATAATATGCCAAATATTTCACGGATGCGGTTTTCCTAAGTACATTCTCAACGCGGACCAAATCAAAGTGGATAATTGAGATGTTTTCGAATGTAAATAAACAATAGATGTAATAACGACGAAAAACGGTATATGAGACGACAATTTAACAAGACTATGTATCATATAACTCTAAGATGTAAAGTGAGGAAACATCATAGTGCGCCGTTGATTTTCTAGGCGTATTGCTGGACCTATGAAAAAATGCTAGTACATGGATGGAATACCTAAACAATAATATTCATCAACAGCCTATCTTACCCTTAGCTGACTAAGCATCTTGTCTAGAATATCTTGTAGTTTAGACTTACTAACGACTTACTGAACCGACTGCAACGGCCGTCTCAGTTTTCCTAAGAGACAATGTCTATCTTTTAGATATGCTACCATAATAGTCCTAACATCAATACAATCGAAAAATTGAGATTCTTGTATTAGATGATACACTAGCGAGACATGTTGCTAATGTTTATTAAGTATACGGCGCTTTTATGAAAGCATTAGAACAAATTCTAATACATTATAACAAGAAACGCATATCACCAATACCAGGACTAAGTTAAGGTCAAAATACAGCTAAACGACATACAATAAAACATCAAAAACTTTGTAAAAAATTTAAAAAATGACTATTTTCAATGTCATATAAACTCACTTTTTTGTAGTTTCAGTATTTTTTTGGTTTTCAGTAACTTACATTAGGTGTCTTTAATTAGTTGTCCAAATCACTGGTACACTTATTCTGCTCATAATAGATTTGAGGTCAAAAATTACGAAAAATAGATCAATGTTATGGCAAATAGTAACTCCAAATTATACGTAAAACCCATATGATTATTTTACAACAGTTGCTGGTTTCTATGTATTCATAATACAAAATTATTGGAACCCAAAACTTGATTAACATACAAATTTCGAAGTGTCTTTAATTAGCTGTCCACCACTGTATATACTAGAAAAATTTTGTAAACCAATATAATTTGTTGCTTGAAATTGGTTTTTGTGGGAAACCTTGGGGAAGGCCTATGTTCAGCAGTGAATGTTCTTTAGCTGATAATCAAGATGATGATGAATATAATGTATACCATACCTCTTTCTAATTTTCTGTGTTCCTTTCCCAAAAGCACACAGAAGACACTAGAAGAGACATCGAAAATTAATGATAAAAATGATTATAAATAAATAAATATTCCTAATTTTTGTCTCATTCGCATTCCAGGCTTCACTGGCGCGGATATTGCGAACGTCTGCAACGAGGCCGCCCTCATCGCCGCCCGAGAGCTGGCCCTCGACATCAACATGAAGAACTTTGAACAAGCCATCGAACGAGTGGTCGCCGGCATGGAGAAGAAATCCAACGTTCTCCAACCAGACGAAAGAAAGATTGTCGCCTACCACGAAGCGGGCCACGCTGTAGCCGGCTGGTTCTTACAACATGCCGACCCTCTACTTAAAGTATCCATCATCCCGAGAGGCAAAGGACTCGGGTACGCACAATACTTACCCAAAGAACAATATCTGTACAGCAAAGAACAGCTATTTGACAGAATGTGCATGACTCTCGGCGGGAGAGTGAGTGAAGAAATATTCTTCGGGAGAATCACGACCGGAGCTCAGGACGACTTGAAGAAAATCACGCAGAGCGCCTACGCTCAAATAGTGCATTACGGTATGAATGCTAAAGTCGGTAATGTGTCGTTTGAAATGCCGCAACCGGGGGAGATGGTCGTAGACAAGCCGTATTCGGAAAAAACCGCTGAACTCATAGATTCGGAGGTGAGAGCGTTGATCGGAACAGCGCACAAACACACGACAGAACTTCTAACGCAGCACAAAGAAAACATTGAAAAGGTAGCTGAAAGGTTGCTGAAACAGGAGATATTGAGTCGCGACGACATGATAGAGTTGTTGGGGCGTCGTCCGTTCCCTGAGAAGAGTACTTATGAGGAGTTCGTCGAAGGCACGGGCTCTTTGGAGGAAGACACGACACTGCCAGAAGGTCTTAAAGATTGGAATAAGGAAAAGACTCCTACCACGCCTCCCCCCACGAGTTTACCAACAGGCGCATCAGGCGCGGGCGCCAGTAAAGACTAAACCCTTATTTTATTGTAGATTGTTGAGTTTTTAGTCAGTTTTACGTGAAATAAATGTAATTACCTTTAAGACTTAAAGGGATACTGTTTATTTAGTGATGTGAATGATGTAGATTTGTTTTTATTGCCGAACTGGATTTCCCTAACGCGTTGGGCCGGTGTGGTCGTTGTAATATAATCAGGAACAATACAGTAATTTAACTCTTAATTAATTACCTAATTAACAGAAGGCTGCTTGCATTTTTAGTTGCAATAGCTGCTTAAGCGACTGCGTTTGTTTTGTAAAATAAATAAATTCCAGTAATAATAACACTGTGTTTTCTGTTTTACTTTCTCTCCAAAATGTGGAAAAATCTACACATAAATCAAAATTCATGACCTATTTATTAACTTAAAATAAAATCGAATTTGTCTTATCCAATCACGCACCACATCACCACACCACCTAAGTATTGCCCTTGTCTACCAAAGCCTTTTAAAATTCAATGCGTTGTCTCATCCATTACACCTAACTAAATCAATGACGAGTAATAGTAGTAGATATTTCCGATAGATGAGCTGAATTTGCCTCAAGTCAATCTAATTAATGAGCTGCAATATCTACCAGTCAAGCAGTAGTTGATCCATCCTCGGTGATGGACAGTTGATATTGCAAAGGGAACTTAATTGTACTATAGTAATAGTGAGCTCAATGATAAAAATAAAGATGGTAAAAACTAACTTTTAGTATTCTCACAAGTTACAATCTACTTATCGTACCGAGCCCCTCCAAAAAGTAGTTACCTAGCTATGAATATTTATGTACTAGTAGTAAGTGAAGAATCATGGCGACAAGGATAACGGATAGACATTAATAAAATATCCAATATCTATGTTGCATGACTTAAGTAGTCTTACCTAGGCACTAAATTCTGCATTCCCAAGCGGTTGACTGGTAGAGAATAACCTAAGACGTTAAGTCCGCCAATCGTACAACTAACAGTGCAAAAAAGTTTGGATCAATAAATTGGTATTATGCCCGATTTCACACGAAACATTTAAGTACCTACTTCTTTTTTCCCTGTTACGGGATTCGAACCCGCAACTGTTAGCTTTCCGATGAGCGCAAACGACAACCTTCCCGACTTAAACGGTCACCTTTTATAGACGTAAAATTGATAAATGGAAGTATAACTTTGACAGTCCTAGTACCTATATTCGAGTCCTATAAAATTATACTATTATACAGGATGTTTTTGCAAGGGGTGCCAATTTTGAGGTAAATGAGACCATTAATATTATGAACAACTATTAATATAGGGTCGTGGTCGAAATCTTAAGTAATACACTCAATCACCTCCAAAAATTGTCACCCCCTTGCAAAAACACCTTGTATATGTAAGTATACGATACGTACGATAATCTAAAAGCGAGCAAAGTCAACAGAAACTGATACTGTAGAGCTTTAAAATGTAAACATCTGTATTCCCACCCAAGGTTTGGCTGTGTCAGCGCATACCTACCAAGAGTACAACGATACCACATTATAAGTATTTATAAGGCATGATGACTAAACTACTATTAAGTACAAGAGTTTGTAAACTTGGACTATTATCTATACTTAGTTAAACTTGAACTTAAAATAAACAAGTATTTATTATTGCATGCACATGAAGAAAATATGTATACTTAAGTAGCGCCTGCCTGAGACGGATTCAAACCCCGCTCACCAAGTTGAAAGAACCACTCGTCCATAGTGTTGAATTGGTGCTAGATACGATAAGCATCGATGAGAGAAAATGTATTGGGCCTTGTTATTCACTATGCTTGCTTATAGTTTTTAAGTAGATAGGAACTTTAGGATTTCTCTCTCACATACCTACAAAACTAATACCTAATATCAGTCAGGCTATCCAAATTAAATCCTACCTATTTGTGTTCTCAACTCAAAACTGAAATAAAAATAATATATCATTATTTTAAATCGTATTTATTATAATTTGTTATAACAGCTAACGTAATTGACCTTATGTATGTGGATTTTAGTGGACCAAAAAAATTGGCAGATCTACCTAAATATAATTTAACAATTTCATTCTTACAGTAAAGGAGTTAAATGATTACCACATTTTCGAGTACCAATATATTTAATTGGCCACTGGCTGAAATCAAAAATGTACATTTTGCTTCCCTCCACGTGAGTTAGTCGAACGTTGACGCGGCGGCGGCGCGGCCCCGCCATCCCGCCCTGCGGCGCGTGCGCAACAAATAAACACTAATATTAAACAACTGTTAATTTATGATTGCGTAAAAAGCCATACAAACGAACACTAAAACTAGCCCCCAGTCGCACGCGCCGGGGCACCGAGATCGCGGCGCCGTCTCCGCCCTCTTACATAAAAATTGAAGGAACAACTTCAACAAAAAAAAACAGGGTTATATTAAAATTATAATATGAAAATATTCAAATATCGACCGAAAATATATCCGGTCCTTCTGTTTATTAAATATGCACTACATTAAACTTTATACATCACCAATTTCTTAAGTAAATTCAGTTTTTGTACAATATAAAAAAGAATCTTACAATATTATCATCTATGTCCGCCCGCGAGTGCGCGACACGCCTGCGACCGATCTAACCGAGCGAACGTCAATTTAAGAGAAATCGTAACAAAATATCTAAAATTATGGTAAATTACGGTAATTATACAGGCGACTACGCTACTCATGTTCAACATTTTATGTCAATATTCAATATCATTATCTATGCTTACACCTAGCCTAAGATATAACGAGGGCTCGTTCGTTTCAACAAATAATCAATCAACAGGGTGCGGGTCAATGGGCCTTGGGCTTGCGTCCGCGTTTCCGAGCGGTCGTGGTGCCGCCCGCGAGCACCATCGCCGCGCGCTTGGCGATGCACGCCTTGCAGAACCAATCTTCCGACGCTCCCGGCTCCTCCGTGATGCCCACACAGACCCAGTGGTACCAGCCGTCGCATCCGTCGCAACCGATCATGGGCGAGCCGTTATCGGGCCGTCCGCAGGCAGGACACACCCAGATCTTCGTGCCTTGCTCGTCGACGTAGTACGGCGTCGGTAGCGGACCGTCTTGAGGAACCGGCGTAGCAACTGGCGTCTCCTCTGGCATCGAATCATCAAAGGCCTCTGCGTTTTTCTTCAACGGTTTGAAGAGAATACGCTTGTATTTCGAGTGGCTCGAAGGCGGGCGATTTCTTCTCGGAGGCGAGCCCGCGGGCGGCGGCGAAGCGTCTTCCGCCTCGTGGTTGGGTTTAGAATGCTTCGGTTTCGGCGGCCGCGTCACAAGCGCCGCGATTTGAGCCAACTCCGGCGATCTACTATGAGACCGCGACCTCGCTTCCTCTTCTCTACTCGGACTGCTCGCTTCTTCCTCCTTTTTGACGACCGGCTTTATGTTCAGCTTGTAGACGTCGGGCGAACTCGGCGGCATCGGCGAATTAGAGTTCGACGACGCGAGTTTCAGCGTCAGCTTCGGAACGAGCCCGTCCGCGCCGCGCTCCTTCTTCTTCTCTTTCTTCTCCTTCTTAATCTTATCCTTTATCTCCTGTTTCTGTTTCTTCTCAGACTTATCTTTGCTTTTATCTTTCTTATCCTTCTTTTTCTTGATTTTGATGCCGTCGCGTTCTTTCTTTTCCTTTTTGTGGGACTTGTCCTTCTTCTTTTCGAAGTCGGCGCTCTCGGGCGTCTCATCTGGGATTTCTACAGGCTCGATTTTGGGTTTGATCTCCGGCTCTGGAGGTGGGACGGGTTCGGGCTCGGGAGTAGGGTCGCGAGGCTTCGGCGGAGGTGGCGGTGGCGGCTCTTTCGGCAATTTCCGGACCGGTTCCGGTCGGGGCGGATTCAGCTCTATTGTAATATCCGGCTGCACGGGCGGCATTTTATACATCGATTTGTGGTCCTTCGATTTCGACTTGTGTTTCTGAAGGATGTTCGGAATGGTCGGAGATTTGTGCTTATCGTGGCGGTCCTTCTCGCGCGCCATGGGCGACTTGTGGACCCCCCGGTCGTCGTCGTGGTCGACCGGAATCACTTCGAGGCTCGGCCGGCGCAGCATCGGCGGAATCTTCATAGATCTCGACGAGTGGGGGAAGTTACCCATCAGCGGGTTGGGCAGCCCGCCGTGTAAGAAACTCGGACCCGGTATTAGCCCAGGGCCGCCGAGCGCGAAGGGATTGCTCAGCAGATTTGGGTTGGAAAGACCGCGTAGCGCCGGATTGTTGGCTAATCCCGCGAGGAATTCGCCGCCTGGTATTAGTCCCGGGTTGGGTATTAATCCCGGACCCGGCATGAGGCCTCTTCCGGGCGATAGCCCCGGGAAGAACGGGAAGCCCGCCGGCATCGGCGGCATCTTCGCTTCGTTTCGCGGCCGCCCTTTTGGCGACTTGTTCATCTTCACAGATTGCTTCTCCGCCTGTGCCATTTCGAACGCCAATTGCTGCTGCTGCTTCTTCAACAGCTTCGCCTCCAGTTTCGCCGCCTTATCCTTTTTATCCTTATGTTTCTTCTCTTTCTTTATTTTTGGACTGACACTAGCTAGATCTTTGGGATATGGTGCTTGCAAAGACTTATTTATTGATATACTCGGCCGCGGCTCCGCGTACGGAGGAGGCCTCGACTGCTGCGTTGAATGCGTCGTATGCATGTCCATGGAATCGTCGTCGATACTTATAACTTCATTAGTTCTTAAATCCATAACTTTAGAATAATCAAGTGCACTACTATCATTATTATTAACAACAGGCTCTTCAGTTTTCACTCTAACATTATCATGGGCATTCCTTTCTATTGAATTTTCATGTTCTGAATTCTGCAACCTTGAGATCAAACTATCAGACTGTAATTTTTCAGGGACAACCTCTGGAGTGCTTTTATCTTCTTTTGATTTGTTCGATATTCTTTTAAATATATTAACTTTTGATCTATCCGGTTGAGAAGCTAGCTTCTCCTCTTCATCTATGACTTCTTTCTTAATTTCTATGTCGGGTATGAGGGAATTTGAAGAAGATTGCTTATGTACAGGCATGGAATTTGCAACCAATGGTGATTTAGAGATTGGAATTTTCCTCGGGACAGGAATCGAGTCTTCCCTCGGTGTAATGTTCTTGGGCGCGACTGATGGCTGCGGTGGCAGCTCTATTGGCTCTTGCTTGATGACTGGTCTTATTGGTTCTGGAACAGGGACGTGTGAAACCGCTGGGGGAGGCATAACAGTCTTTTGATGAGATGGAGCCATTCTTGGCACCGGTACCGGCATATTCACATGATTTTGATGTGTAGGATGCGCATGCACATCCTTGCTCTTATGCGGTATTGGGTATCCGGGAGGATACTTACTCAATTTACTACTATCTTTAGATTTACTACTCTCACCCTTATGACTCTTATCTTTTCTTTTACTTTTCATAATTTTACCATTCAATAATTTATTCTTCTTAGATTTCTTATCACTTTTGTCTAACATTGGTACTTTCATAGGATTAGAATGATGTGAATTTGCTTTATGCTTGTCATAATGTTTCTCTGAAACAATTGTTGGTGGTCGGGCCTCTGGTAGCTTCCCTTCTCTAGCAGGGGACAAGAAGCCCGACATGGTCATCATTACACTGCTGATTTCTCTGGTCCGCTCCTCTTCCTCCAACCGTAACCTGGGCCTTTTGCTATTTGGCAATGACACAGGGTCAATTGGTCTCTTGAATATGTCTTTAGATTTCTCTGGGCTGTCTGTAACAGATATTTCTGGACTTGTGCATGTGGTGTTGCTGTCAGGGTTATCAATACCATTCTGTCTGATATCCACAGTTCCAGCGACTGCTGGTGTGTCCCTTTCCTTCTCAGGATACATGGGAGGAAGGTGCTCATGAACGTGCATGGGCCTCGTGACGACTTCATGGCTGCCGGGTTTGAGGAAGTTGAGGTTAGACTCCTTGGGTTTGGGAAACTTGTCGACGGCGACTGGCGTGGGTACAGGCGGCACACACCGTGTGTACTCCACCAGCTCAGGCAACTGCACGTGAAGGTCACGAAATACTAATCCTAAGTCATGTAAATTTGGTTCAGTCCTATTGAATTGTTCGGCGTATCTGCTAGCTTGAGTGCCCAGTGACCTAATATACTTTTCCAGCACATGCACCAAAATGTCCAGCGGCGTCGAGTTTATACCGTTCCATCCTATAGTTTGGCATATTTGCGCAACATTCCTCCGTAGTATATCTCGGGCGAACGCCTCTGACATTATGACACCAACAAACTTATCTGGAACAACCAAAAATCAAACAATTAGAACCAAACAATATCACAAAACACGCTGAAAGGATCTCCTCCAGCACATTGACCATGTTTACCGAGAATAAACAACGCATTAGGGAACATAGCATCGCTAAAACAGTGAATCTCATGATTTTCATACTTGCAAGTGTCTAGTAGTACAGAGACGTGACTGCGAACAGGTGGAAACCTTAAGTTTGGAACACACATGTATGCTTCACTACAGTCTTCGTAAGTCACTGATAAATTAAACAAACAGAAAATTCAGTTACAATGCAAAATAATGAAGTGTTTACGTAAAAACTTCTCAGCATTTTAGAAACACAGTGCCCCGTGCGCCATGATTGCATTTTGGGTTGTCAATGTTGAGTGTTGCCAGAAGAAAATAAAAAAATGGCGGTTTATAATGGATGCGTTCCTTGGCATAAAAAAAATCGAATTAAATATTGTATAGAAATTACGGAAATATTAACAAGCCAGGCGTGGAAGTCTCGACATAGTTCCCTGTAAAACCACCAGGTGGTGCTTGAAAAATGTTGAGACAAAATTGGTATTTTCGTGTATTTATTGATTGAGAAGAATGTTTGAATAAAGCTTAAAAAAATATAAGTATTTTTTAAGATTTATAAAGATTTCGCTGGAGTAGAAAATCAGAATATTGAAATTGTCTACGCGAAATGTCAAAAATGTTGCTTCAGACTTCCAGCACAGGAAAGGACTCTATTTTCGTGCCACTCCACTTTAACTGCACGTCCTTCTGCCAGTTGCCTGTCTATCAAACACACGCAAATACACGCGCGGTGTGGTGCTTAATGCTTGTTTTACGGAAAATCTACCCTCAAAAAGTTACAAGTTATACCGGCTGTTGTGTGTAATTGAGTGCATTAAGAAACCAATACTCATCCTCATTGATTGAGTTTGAGTGTGATCATCAGACTGGATGTACCGTTTTTTTTTTCAACATTTACGCAATATAAAAATTTATGTAACTTAATTAACCTCACAAATACTTCGTACGCACTTGAACATATAAAAAGATCCACCTTATTTGAGCATATTTTTTGACACTCCTGAATCACTAAAATTCGACTTAAAAACTTCTCCCGAGGCCGAGACTGGTTGAAACCACAGGTAAGTTGAAAAAGACACTAAGTTGGTAACACTAGCTGGCGCCGCAGTCGTCCGTCGCCCTCGCCGTAAATGCAGCCGCCGCGATCCGCGCCACGCACGCCACTCAGGCAGCCTGTGCAAATATACGGTACCCTAAAAAAATGCAGCATAATATTTTTTAGGGTACCATAGCGTACTCTTAGTCAAATGGAAACAAAAAGAACCTCAAAAGAAAACATGGCTATTGAACAGAAATCGGCTCCTCCAGCGGTACAGCCTTTTATACATTGCATACATCCCAAGCTCGATGAAAGAAGTCATTTTTTTGGTATTTGGCTACGGAACTCTGTATTTATACAGGGTGCGAGCGAGGCCAGCAGCGACGCGCGGCAAGTGGAGTGGCCGGCCCGGCGGCGGTAGCTGCAGCCTCAGTGTTGCCACACTTGTGTCATTTTCCACTAAAGCTGTAAAATACATAGTGATTACTCTTTGGTAAAATATTTTAGTGGTTTATTAAATACCTACGTTTTATTATTGAAACCATGATCTGAAGTTTCATTTACTGAAAATAAATAAGAAATGCACTGACCAAGGTGGGGATAGGATAGAGGGACCGGGGATGGGATAGGATAGGATAGGTAACTCTTCTTTCTTAACCTAAAGTTCTTCCTCCTCCTCATCGTTGTGGAAAAGTAAGTAAGTGTGCCGTGCGTGTGTGAAGTTTAAACGAAAGAAATGCGTTGTTTTATTTTCACTTTGAATCAATTGAACATTCAAATACTCGTTCATCAAACATCATAGCTCAGAGATTTCGCAGATTGATTACACCCACCACACTATTATTTGACAGTTTGTCAAAACCAAAAATGGTTGATGGACTTGTGATGTGCTTTTTTGTAGAAATAAAATCGTTATTATCCATTTTTACACTCGAAGACCACCTCGAAATTGCGATAGATTTTGTATTTGCATTGTGACTTGCAAGATATTGTTATTACATGACACGAGGAGGTCATTCACACTGAATCGAATTTTCAACCTCACTCAAGTTCAGACTTACAAAAAAATATAACTTTGGTTGGTGATAAAGTTGTGGTCAGGTTTGGTGTGAAGCAGGGAGGATGACGACGTCATCGGAGGACGTACTGCTCAGCGTGAGTCACGTGCGATTCAAGAAGGGCGATGGAACATTGTATGTTATGAACCAAAGACTGGCATGGATGCTGGAAAACCGGGATACTGTAGCTGTGTCCCACAAATATGCTGATATTAAGAGTAAGTTCTTACCATACCATTCCTGTAAAGCATTTAGATGGAATATCCATCAGCATAGCACTATGTTAATCATTACATTGTAGCGATGAGTGATTATTGCTGAGCTCAGTATGGCTCTACAATTCCTTTATTTAATGTCATCATCCACTAAAAATTAATTAACAATGAACTGATAAAATTTATTTAATATTTATATTTAATGAATTTACATTGAATCTAGTCCTTCATTTCATAATCATCATTACATTTCTTTTTTCAACTGAAGAATTGTTGTAGGGTATTTTTTAATTTTAAAGGTAGAGGATGAGTTATGTAATCCTAATCTTATCTATTTAAATAATTTTGTTTTACAAATTTACAAAACATTAAAATCGTTTCCAGCACAAAAGATTTCACCAGCCGGAAAACCAAAAGTCCAATTGCAAGTAGTTCTCCATGATGGCACGTGTTCAACGTTCCACTTCGTCAACCCGGCGGGGGCGGAAGCACAGGCTAAAGACAGGGACCAGGTCAAGATGCTACTGCAGAACCTCCTGCCAAAGTTCAAGAGGCAAATAGATGGAGAACTTGAGATGAAATCTAGGTAAGATCATGTTACTTTTTTCAGTAGGTAAAAGAGTTTTTAGTGGATTATAATTGAGTTATGAAATAAAAGTAAATATCATTCATAACTAAAAATTGCTGAAGAAGCTGTGTTATGAAAACCCATACAAGTTGGAAAATAATGTTAGTTACTACTTACATTAATTTGTTAAAATTATGTTAAATCATTTATTTTTAAGGTATTATGTACTTCTAAGGCTAAAAATCCGTCTTAAACTTATTTTTTGCCTCTCAAAACCTCTCATATTTGTAGGTACTGCTTAGGCTTAATTGTAGATAGGATAGGTAACTATGTCAATAATAATAATAAACAGTAGCTTAATTTTCATGGGAATTTACTTGTGAATTAATTTATTAAATACCATTGTTGCAATACATTGTACATGAAATTTGGATGGTTAGTATTCAAATGATATTGTACAAAAATTTACAATAACTCATTAAGTAATTAGTGTCTGTGTTCACCACATAATAAATACATTTAGAAAGTAGGCAAGACAATAACAAGAAAGGTCACATTGACTTACGAGTACATACCTGTTATTTTAGCCTTGATTGATGTCTGGCATATGTAGCATTAATTAATTCATTACATAAATTCATCATATGATTTGTTGTTAAAATGTATATAAAGATCATATACCCAACTTAGTGGTATTTTCTTTCATAGAAAAAATGTGCAACTTACTATTGTTATAAATTAATCGATGTAGGTATTGTTTTATTCAAAAAATTTTTTTTTTCATGAAACAGTTCATTAATAATTATTCATCATTGTTTCAGGTTATTGTCACTGCATCCGACACTGAAGCATTTGTATGAGGACCTTGTGATATCTAAAGTGATAAATAGTGAAGAGTACTGGAACACACCCACATTGAAAAACTACACAGAATCAAATAATATCAAGCAGGAAGCCGGTAAGATTTTATGACACAGATAGATAGATAACTCTTTATTGCACACAAAATTAGTGAATTTACAAAGGAGACATTTTTTTCTTGTATGGAGGTTGGGCCCACCCATAAATTGTGACGTCTAGTAATGAAAAATATTTTAAATCGTTCCTTATAATGTCTTAAAAACATTAACAATATTAGTTTTTCGTTATCTAACGGGAATATTTGAAAATTTATCAAAACTTAAATCCACACACATACCAGTTAACGTACATTTTCAGTCGTTTCTGAAAATCACATTTGTTGAAATCTCACTGCACAGTTATACACCAACGGTTTAGTGGAATGGGCACCGTACTTGATGCTTTTTGCTTCTATTTATTTTTCGTTAAAAATCCGGAGAAAACAAACACTCGATTCAAAACAAACGGAAGGTGTGACTAATGACACTCCAGCTATTCCTGTCAATGTCAGTGATAAATGTCAGAGTTGCTATCCGTTCCACGGCTTTACTAGATAATCATTTTATGCAAAAATCTTAAAAAAGCAATTAAAATATTTTATTCGGAGATTCCAATTGTTTAAAATAAATAAAAGTAGAAAAAACGTGATCTTAACAAAATAACGTACTTGAAATAATTGATATTGTTTATATATTGACCAGCCCGTCGTTCCTTAACACGTATTTGTAAAGGAGGAATGGCGTGATGAAGAGTATTTAACACAACGCATCTTTTAGTTATTAATTTAGGGTGCAATGTCATTATTAGACGCTACAAGTTGCTACTGGGCCCAAAAAAATGTCTCCTTTGTTTAAAGGAAATGTACAATTTAGGCGGTCTTATCGCTATAAGCGATCTCTTCCAGACAACCTTTGGGTAAAGAAATTATGGGTTTGTAGACTAAATTTAATTTAAGTTTAATTTTATAAAAGTTGTAAATACTACACTTATCTTCAATGAGAATAATACATGAGGTGTCTGAAATATGAGTATTTTCAACTCGCTGCTTGTTGCAAGTAACTACAACCTTAAAACCATTTTATTGAATTGAAATATTTACTTAAAAATTGCATGTCAGTAGTTCTCTTCTTGTACTAATATTTTACTGATTATACATTGAAATGTACATTGTATGAGGGAGGAGAAGTATTTTGACATTTCCGTTATGATATAAGCAGAAACTTGTAGATAGATAATTTATTTATTTAATTAACTCTGCAACAAAAACTGAAGAATACAGATCCGCTACAACTGGGTATCATCTCCTACGGTTTGTCAATTTGACCGACTTAGTTTTTGAACTCCTATTTTATTATTGCAGGAGTATCAGGTGCGTTCCTAGCCGATATCCAACCTCAAACGGACGGGTGCAACGGTTTGAAATACAACCTTACTCAGGACATAATAGACGCGATATTCAAAACTTATCCTGCTGTTCGCAAGAAACACAGTGACTATGTGCCGAACAAGATGACCGAGGCTGAGTTCTGGACTAAGTTCTTTCAGTCGCATTATTTTCATAGGTGAGTTTGTTTAACATAAATGTTGACATGAAGTACTTACAAAGAGGATAAAATAGGAACCTTTTATTTATTATATACAAGGTTATGGCGGCGGAGCAACATAATACGAAAATTATAAAAGTATTTAATTTTGTATATTGGCTCACAATAGTGAAAACTTTGATGTGCAATTTATTGTAGAAAACCCATAAATGTAGTTTTCAATTTACAATAGCATAGCATTAAAACATTATATCAATCAAACAATGTACAATACTTTGATTGTAATATGTAGTTTTGTGGTAGTGGACTATGTACAGATAAATACTATCATTATCATCAAATTCAAGAGCTAGGCTCTTGTCGGTAGAGTTTCTTCAAAACTACAAATTAGGGTTGATAGTGTGGTGGTTTCTCTCTTGCCTTCCACACGTAGAACCGGGGGTGTCCCGCCTCTTAATGCCCAAACAAAAGCAAAAGCCTTTCCTGATATACTTTCTCTTCAGCCTTCTGCCAGTACTGATGTTGCTGCTACCCAAAACTAGGGGAACGCTTATTTAATGGTTTTCTCGCCATGTCACAGGATCGTAACTGAATATTAAAGTAGCCCAATCCCACTAGAATCCTCACTACATTCTGGTAATCCTGCCGCTGTTTGGTCGGGGACTGCTTATTTAACATATTCACAGCTAACCACCACATCTGGTGGCTGTTCACTATCCGCCACCTGTGACCAGGGCCCGATCTAGGGGGGGGCAAACCGGGCAATTGCCCGGAGCGGCGAAATTGAGGGGCGGCAAAATGGGGGCGGCACGGTGCGTTGGCGGCGAAAATTTGAAAGATTTTTTTCAGAACCAAATATTTGAAAGATGGTTAAAAAAAACCGGCCAAGTGTGAGTCGGACTCGCGCACTGAGGGCTCCGTGCCAACTTAAACTGAATTAAGGATCCACTTTCTTCCACTTAGCCGAAATACCACAATATTTTGTTGACAGCAAATATAGCTTTGTTTGTCATAGTATTTGTATGAAGAACAAAGTAATGTTTCGTTCAAACCAATTTTCGTTGAAAGTAAAATCTACATTGTCTTTTTTTTTCAAAATTTACACTTGCTTTGTTTAAAAGTTAGACGCTCATTTTACGACTTTGGAAGCGTCTATTTCTCAAACGTTAGACTTTTAGAAAAAACTGTTTTTGTAACCTCAATGTCGTTTTAAAAGACCTATCCATGTATCCATTAACACTCTCCGTGCATAGGTTTGAGTAAAATTATTTTTAGGTTTTTGTTTCATGAGATGCCCCCTTAAATTATTTTTTTAAACTTTTTGTATCCTAATCGGAAAGCGGTAAATAAGTTACACCTACTTACAAAGTTTCAGCTGTGTGATGCTAATAGTTTTAGAATAAAGTGGCTGTGACATAGGGACGGACAGACAGACTTGACGAAACTATAAGGGTTGCCATTCGGCTACTGAACCCTAAAAAGTAAAAAAAAACACATTTAAGGGGGCTCCCATACATTAAACTCATACCTTAAGTTTTTTTATGACTCAAACCTATGCGTGTGTTTACGGATAAGTCGTTTATAAGTAATTACATTGAGTTTTCTAAAACCATTTATGGGGTTTCATATGGGGGACATAGGTAGGCTTTTTGATTGCGTGTCCGGCCAAATTCAAATTCAAATTCTTTATTTGCTCTTAAATAGGGTGGTTACAATAAATGTTGATGGTAAAATGTACAGAACATAGTGCACCTATTTAGCCATATAAAATAGCATGCAAATGAAAACATTAATATGAAAAACATTATTAAATACATTTTTAAATACATTAGTGAAAACATTATTAATAAGTTTTATTATACAACCTTAAAAACAAATACTTAATGTCAGATTAATATGTATCGATTATTATTGCTAAAAGAGTTTAATTTTTGTTTTTCATAAAGTCTTTTACCGAATAAAAGGTTTTCTCCAAAAGCCATCTACGCAAAGTTTTGTTAAACTTTGGGGTTGGCAGTTGTTTAATGTGTTCTGGAAAAATAAACGGCAAAATAAACGGTGTCCGGCTAGTCCGGCTTTTGTTAGGCATTTTACATTTAGCAAACGAGCAATCACCGAGCGTAGGCGAGTCACTGTCAGTCGCTCCCGCACGCCGCAGAGCCGCGCGATTTCGCGCTCGCTTCGCTCGCGGATGATCTACTGTTCCCTATATCGAATTTTATAAAAAAAAAAAAATTGTTCAATATGTTTAACAATTTTTGTACATCTATTGCATCTTACTTCTCTAGTAGGCTTGTGCATTCATTTGAGATCTTTCACATTTTGTTTACCAGTCAAATCATTTTTAAAACCATAACTATTGGAAACTCTTGCTTAACTCACACATTGATTTATATAATTTAGTCGCTCTGAATGCCGGTTTAGGGCAAAATTTGAAGCGCTCGCTTCGCTCGCGCATCTATTTATGTCACCAAACTCCCGCTCCCTTCGTTCGCAAATACTTTGGTCTTTCAGTACCAAAATTTGAAGCGCTTCTCAATGTGATTTCATTACTTAAATTGAAAATATTAGATGCCAACAATTAATCTATTTATCAAACCGGGTAAGTACATGCTTGCGTACATATTAATACTAAGACACAAAATCCTCAATAATTTAGGGCGTCCGGCTTTTTTACCCAAATGTCCGGCCAAACTGGCTGGTATGTCTGGCTATTAGGTTTGGCGACCTGGCAAACCTACACGGAACCCTCAGTGCGCGGGTCCGACTCGCACTTGGCCGGTTTTTATAGGTTAAAATTACACCATCTATGGAATACCGTAAGGGCAGCAAACATTGTTTTGCCCGGAGCGGCGAAACAGCTGGATCGGGCCCTGCCTGTGACCCCGTTAGAGCTAGCATACAGCTCCTAACAAAATATAAAATAGTATACCGAGGATTTATTTTGAAGTTTAACAATAAGCTCATTTACAAGAGTGTTTCACTTTGCAGAGACCGCATTGCCTCATCGTCAAGCAAGGATCTGTTCGGCGAATGCGCAAAAATGGACGACCAGGCCATTGCCTCCGCCATGAAACACACCACGCTCGATCTCACGGTATAATTGTTATTATTGGGTCCAACGTTTATGTAAGACAAATCTTATTTATATACATAAAAGAAAATACTGTTAACACCACTTAAATCGAAAACGGATTGACCGATTTTCATAATTTTGACTTTGTTGGATAAATTAGATAAAGCCCGTTTTTCTTTTCTAGTCGAATATTGTAAACAATCTTGACATTCTTTTATTCGAAATTATTCATTTTAAAATAAGATAAACACGAAATTCACAACCTACATAGGTAAATTGACACTGAGTTGTTTTTAAATCAAATAGTTTATTTATTTTATTAATTGATATTGTTTTAAAATATTTTAAAGTTATACAAAGATTGTTTACAATATTTGACTAGCAAAGAAAAATAGACTGTATCAATATTGATTAAAGCTTGAGGTAATGTTTGTGTGAACGGTCTATGTCAATATGGCAACAAGGCTTCAAATTGAATGAATTTGAACGAACTCTGTATAATCATGTTTTTGTTTTCTCCAGGTGGACATACCCTCGTTCGTGGAGACCACACTGTTGGCCGAGGAGGACGCGCCGGAACAGAAGGGCGACTCCACATCAATACACCGGAACATGATCAAGCGGTTCAACCAACACTCCATCATGGTGAGTTGAATAACCGATTATAAAGCCCATACATAACCCATGTTAAGTTATTGGTTTTCGACATTATAACAAGAAATTCGTTTTCAATAGTGAATATGAAAAGGTTGTCACTGTCTTGAAAAATTGTCACTACTCATAACTGTTTGATTTAATTTTTTTACGAGACAGAAATTTTATTGTATAAATATTTCGTGATGGTCTATGTGCAAAGAGAATGCATTTTTATCCAGACTACATAAGTTAAGATTGCTACATGGTATCGATCACGTATCTATACTCTGATTTTTAATTAGATAGACCAAAATGACATTTGGTGGGTAGCCACTTTTTCGTAATTTAAAAATAGTGTTGGTCATAAATAATCGAATGTTTCAATTTCATTCAATTGTTGTTTATAATCGATTTTAAAATATTAAAATAAAATCTGTTTATAAAAATCAGGAATCCTACAAAAAACATAATTATTTTAATAAATGAATTTATAGAAAGTATTGAAAAGTCAAAATAGGTAAGAACATACAAGAATATTGTTATTGCAAGTGAAAACTTGAATTTTCTACTCTTTACGAAAACGGTTTTATGTATTTCGTTTATTTGTAAAATTCATATCACAAGTTCAATTAATCGCGTACAATTGACTTGTTACAACACTATGGGTACTATGCTAGCAACATTAAAAAATAAAAAGTGCGATTGAAGCTGTCATTTTGGTCTATCTAATTAAAAATCAGAGTATAACTGTTATAAGACCACATAACGTTCGATTTCATTCGTCATAATCCTACTACTATTATAAAGGCGAAAGTTTGTATGGATGTATGGATGTTTGTTACTCTTTCACGTAAAAACTACTGAATGGATTTGAATGAAACTTTACCACAATATAGCTTATACATCAGAATAACATATAGGCTACAATTTGTATAAGCTATATTGTGGTAAAGTTTCATTCAAATCCATTCAGTAGTTTTTACGTGAAAGAGTAACAAACATCCATACATCCATACATCCATACTTACAAACTTTCGCCTTTATAATAGTAGTAGGATTTGCTTACAAATGTCTACTGTTAGTTTATGTTTGATTTCTGCCTCTTTACTCAAAACGACCACTTCTATTCCCACAGGTGCTCAAAGCTAGTCATAAAACAAATAGTAGTAATACAACAACTAGTAGTAGTAGTAACAAAACGACAAACAACAACAACAAAGCGGAGAATGGTGTCGTCGGCAACGGTGTGGAGAAGCGATCTGCGGAGACCACTGCGGACCCGCCGCCTGATAAGAAGCGGAGAATATTGGAGAAGATACACTACGAGGATCTGGAGGCGGGGAACGATGATGGAGAAACTCAGGAGCTTAAGTTGTCTAAGGTGAGTCATAAACGTTTTATGGGCTTTGAGGGCTATAAACAGATGAAGGAAATTTGCTGAAAAAAGTATTTACTTTGTGCAATAAAAACCATTATCAATATTATGCTTAAATAATATCCTAGCTGACCAAATTAGAAAAAACTAGATAATACTTTTTATTAATAAATATAATATTAAGTCCACCTTTGTACACCATGATTTGTGCAATAAAGTCTTTAAATAAATAAAAAAATAAAATATTTAAAAACCTTGATATTTTTGATTTATTTAACATTTTCATGATTAAAAAATACAATTTCAATGTGACTTAAAAAAATCTCGAGCTGTCATGGAGCCCTAAATGACGCCACTGCTTAAGTAGAAAATCCATATGACAGCAAAAAAGCCCGCCATCGGCTAATTATTTAATAATCCTTATTTAAATTCTTCAATGCATTAGTTTTTTGATATCTACATTCCATAATTGGACAGTGTTATGCAAAAGGGTGTCAAGTGACATATTGGTCATTTCGAGATAAACGCGTTTAAAGATTTTCAAGGTCGTCACTTTTAAAAATTGCTGTAACTTCGTATTTACACGGTTTACATGCCTGAAAATTGGCATAACTACAGAATGAGATGTATATTTTATGTATTTGATGTTCATTTGTGTGAATTATAATTATACAAGTAGATAAATGCAATTAAAACACTTAAAACCTTTTTGCTTTAATAGGATATCGTTGCAAATAATTTTCTAAAAGGTTTTAAAGTACTTTAAATCCCTTTTGCAAAACTCTTTTAAGAATCCTATTAGTATTAGTTTTATAGTCAAACAGTTTCAACGACACAGTTCTCTATATTTTTATGATTTCTTCATTTAAATTTCATTTGTTTTATTTTGTAGAAGTTTATAAAAAGCGTTACTTTTAATAATTCTAACGTTCTAGTAAATCCACACACTTTTTCTGGATTTTTGCTATTCGTAATTTAATCTGCGTATTTCTATGCATTTTGTAATACTTGATTATCAATGAACAGTCTACCCATGGCGAAATCAGTATAAAATACAACTTCAGGCAGCTTGATCAAGACCTATATTAAAAAATGTATTCCGTTTTTAATTTGTATGTACTATGTACTTCCAAAACCGCAGTAAATTGCTTCTTTTTGCCAGAGTTGATTATTAAAAATACAGATATTAATCTTAAGACTCTTACATCCATAGGTCACTATTATTTTATTCAAAAATAATAAGATGCCTTCGTAAAATCATTAGAAAAATCTGTATTTTTTAAAAAGTTAATTCAAAAAGAAATTCTCTTCTATTATAAGGATTTTGGAATACATAGATGATTTTGTTTAAAGTAAGTCAAACTGGATAGATTTTTAGGAGTTAGTAGGTTGAATAATCTTTTTAAAGGAATTATGACTAGGATGACTTGTCGTCCTATTCATTGGTCAAAAATCTTAAACTAAGGTCTATTTAGTCATTATTTTAAGATCTGTGCAAGAAAAAACGACAGCTGTTTAAACCTGACAGATCAACAATTCAAAAAACACAATAATTTTAGTATTTCCATTAATAAACATGGACTTGAAACCTTTTTGTTAAAATAAATTCAGCAATAATAAATCGCTAAACGGTATTAAGAACACATGAAACCTTTTTGCATATATCAGTATACTCAATGGGTTGTTTCGCAATACGTTATTTTGTGAGATAACTTTTAATATAAATTTTTCCGAAGTTCGACCTTTGGGCGAGTTAGAGGACATTTTTGCGAATCCAGTGGTACCAATAACTCCATACCTGATTTTAGGTCACTTGACACCCTTTTGCATAACAGTGTCCAATTAACCCTTACACACGCAGAGTATAGATAGATAGCAATATAGCGCAATAATGTTCTGTAGAGTAGACATCAAAATGATCTCCATATGGACAGTAAAACGCGACGGAGCTTGACAGAGAACCCTATATGGGGATAATAAGGGGAAAATGGTTCACTAGAAACTACCATTATAACATTGTGATTTGTTCTTACTACTTAGCCTATTATGAAAGAGTAATATCAATATTTTTTTTTCTTTAGGTGGAGCGGTATCTGCTAGGCCCCGCGGCGCAGGTACACACCTCAGGGCCCAACGCTCACCCCCCACCGCTCTCGGCTTTAGCGTCCGTTTGTCAGGTATGTTCTCTCGATGTGGAATATAGCTGTCTCCCATACACCATGCTACATAGCGCGAAGAACTGATGGCCGTCGGCCAGAAAAGTTCTAGATTGGAGACCCTTCGACCAAAAGTGCAGAGTTGGACTTCCACCGACAAGATGGACAGACGACCTTGTTAAGATCGCAGGATCACACTGGATGCAGACCGCTCACAACCGGTCGCTGTGAAAAACCGCGAGGGATGACAGTTTGTTCTACAGAGGACCTCTTTTGGCTTATGATGATGATGATACACCATGTTATTGTGGAGGTGTTGGTGTTTTGTCTTGTTGCCAGATGCTCAGCCATGTTGGTTGTAATCGTTTAAAATTGTACAATAAGTTATCTATATAAAAATGCTATGCTACAAATGTGATACTAAATTGACTTGAATTCTGTTAATAAAATGGTTAATCCGTCAAGGTGTCCTGTTCCACTCTCTGTCTACCTATAACTTATATTAGAAAAATATTTTTCATCTCTCCTGTTCGGAAAATAGAACTTTCCTGTGTATATAGCCGGGTGGAAAATAGCTTATACATCCCTAGGGTGGAAAGAAATTTAGTTTTAATTGGCATGGCATAGAGTCTAGCATAGAGTCAAGGCCTGCAGTCAAAGCTTGGACCAAAGATAATTGAGTCACATCATGTTATTAAAATAACAAACATTTTTGCTTAGCTATAAATTGAAAATCATATTGTGTGGGTATTATGTATGATCGTTGATATAAAAAATATACAATTTCTAATTTTAATTCAATCGACAATTTAAATCGGCTTCCCGCCATAATGCCAAGATGACACTTTTTTAAAATTTTATATTGTCACTGTCATTTCAGGAAGGATTCGTCCAGAGCCGTTAAACTTTTATAGAAAAAAAAGAAATAATTTTTGGTCTGTCTACTTTTTTAATTTTGACAATTATTATCTGTGGAAAAAATCGATCGATATTATTTACAAAGATTTTAATTATTTGATATTTTCTGCTTTTTTGTACTCTGTTTTCATGTATTTGTGCCGTTATTCTTTCTAATCGAGTTAAATGTTGTTATACTGTAAATCAACTGTCATATTTTGTTCAAAACTTGAGTTTTTCTTTCTCGCTGAACTACAAAATACCTCACCAAGACAACTACAACCACTTTTGTAAATTTAATGTTTTCCTCACAGTCGAAATGAAAAATAGTATGTTTAACTCGGGTGAAAGCACCCATTTCACTCTCGAATTATTGGCGCTCTCACATCGTTCGAGCGCCAGAAACATCTCGAGTGAAATGGGTCGCTTTCTCCCCTTGTATAACAATCTACTATAGCGAACTCGTCATGAAACTCTGTGGCCAAGGTTCCTCCAGAAACTGTGCTTAGTATAGACGTGAGAAACAGCTTAAATCATTTATTTATTAAGTGTATTAATGTTTTTTGACACTCACAGTGTTATATCACACTTATAACTTCTAAACACGACACACAATCCTTGGTTTTACCGTAACAGTGCTCATTACCAACTGAGACAAAGACAGCTATAGGTATAGACCGCTTCATTGAGACCTCGCCTGCGGGGCGGCGGGGCGCGGGGGGAGGCGAGAGCGGGTGACGTGAGCAGCGCGGGTGTATCCGCGCCGCCCGCACCTTTCACCCAACCCGCTCTTGTCTCCCCCCACGCCCCTGTACCCCGCAGGCGAAGTCTCAATGAAGCGGTTTACCTATAGCAGATAGCAAGGGCCAAACGGTCCTGTAAAGTACAGGGTCGTGTTTTCAAGTCCCACTCGTGCGCATTTGATCATGTATAATTTTAAAGTTCTTTTAATTAAATCAGGCATGGAGCAGCGGTCAGCAGTGTTCCAGGCCGGTCCGAGTGAGTGCGGCTTCCGCCGTGGCCGCGTTGGGAGAGCTGAGTCCTGGCGGAGCGTTGATGCGACACCACCATGCAGCTAGTATGGCGCGTGAGTATTGAATTGGAAAGTTAAATACGACAGTTTGCTAAAATCCTATAAATCGCGTGTTTTCGTGCCGTACTCTCTTCATATTGGTTAGACCGCTCTTTTTCAAAGTGAGAAGTTCCAAGGAGGATACTATGGGCCAAGAAGAAATTAGGAATCCGATAACATTTTTTTTCTGGTATTTTTGGCCTTGCACGGTTTGTGCCACAGCCACGGCATCCGATAACATGTAATGTACAACATTATGCAATAAATAAACTTGAACTTGAACTTAACATTGTAAACTTGCCTCCCTATTGCTGTCAAAGTATATGTAGCGCCAGCATCTATTATAAACGACATACCATTGTTTTTATTCATCGACTAAAGGAAAATAACGATCTCTTTGTAAAACTTTGCCCACCTCCTATTGCAGAATAAAAAGATATGTGTGCGAAGATTTTTCGACCAAAGGCGCAGCGGCTAGGACGTCCACCGTCACGATGGACGACTCTGTAAAGGGGCCGTCCATTAATCACGTGAGGCTCAAAAGGGGGGGGAGGGGGTACGAAAAACATCACGAAACATCACGAGGGGGGAGGGGGGGGGGGTCTCGTTAGACATCAAGTGTATTAATTTTATTTATTTTTTGTCAAAAAGCGCTATTTCTGAACCGAAATTTTGAACGGCGCGAAAATTTGAATGATTTGTAGTATACTGTCCACGAAACGCCCACGCGTATCCTCACGCTACGAGGGAGGGAGGTTCTCTGCGTAGTGCGCGAGGATGATGATGCCGAGTGGCTTGACGAAACCGAAGTTAATATGTCACAAACCTCTTTGCCAATAACAACTTCCAGTGAAGAAGCTTTACC
>OY757272.1:560751-742041 GCA_963584085.1 Pyrausta aurata | reverse complement strand
TGGGAAAACATAGCATGACTAACAAAAAATTTCAATGATATTCTATTATGAGTATTGAATCTTAAAATATCCAACTGCTGAGACCAATTTAGTCCCCCTAACAAGACAGTTTTATTGTTAACCAAAACGGTTCCCAATTGTCAAATTAATCCACTATGTTTGATATGGCCAGCAAACAATATTCAACCCTAAGTGGAATACATAAAGTATGTTTTCAAGTTTTCAAGTGTCCAGTACATTATACAGTAGCCAATAATGTACTTACATTTTATCCCTCAACTGCACGCTATCATTAGGTCCACCAATCTGCTTCATCATCTTCTCCAGCGACCTTAGTCCACTGTTGACCGAGTTGACATTATCCGCTATACCCTCACTCAGGTTGTAAAGCTCTGTGGGGCTGAAATCAGCAAAGCCGACGGCAGGGGGTGCTGCAGTAGCCCCATAGTCACGGCTTGCCCCACTTATGGGCTCTCTTTCAGCCATTGTGATGCTGGAAACATAGAAAATAATTTCATTTGAAAAGGTTGCACAGAGAGAACTTTTTAGCAATTTAAAAGTAATGTGCTTACAGAAAACAGTAATGAAGTCAACACATCTGTCTACTAGTAAAATAAGTATCTAGATTATTTTGAACCTACTATGAAAACAGTGACAACACTGTTATTATGATGCCCTTTGAAGAAAAGTAGCCCAGGTTATCTCATATTGGCAATAAAATGTTGTCCCTTCAAGCAATATGAACATATTGTGCAATATCTATCAGATAAAATGCCTCTGTTTCTTATAAATACATATCACAGATATGCACACTTACTAGGTAGGGTTTTAATGAGATCTAAATCACTTAAAATAATTCACAATAATGTGACTAGTATTGAATTACTTTATTTAAACTATGAATGACTAATGACAAAACCACTATCATTTCAAATGGTGTTAATTGCACTTATTAATACATAACAATCACTAACTAGAATTTGTTATCACAGGGGTTTCTATGAATCTGGAATGAATTAATAACATTAATATTTAAGTCCATATAGTAAACACCTAAGCAGAAATAGTGCTTTAATGATTGCTATAATCACTGTAATAGACTTTTTCACCCTTTTATTAACTACATACTGAAATCTAAACTAATAATAAATGTATGCTCACAAATATTTGATAGGCAGATAAACACAATGAGTAAGTATTAATTATCAGTAATAAACATGTTCATGAGGCAAAAAGATAAAGAGGAAGGAAAATGCAGAAAAGCTGCACAGTGGTATCTACTAAATACATTTAAATAAGTATGTATGACAAAGGTTCTACATCAAGCAAGTTATTACTACCCTTGCAACGGATATTGCTTTCTTCCGGCAATTGGATATCCTACGTAGGAGAAACCGTACAAATCCTAGTAACATCAAGTTCTAAAGAAGATTGAAGACAATTTTTAAGGGATGGTACGAAAAAACGTTACCAAGCTGTCTCTTCTCTTTTTTGAAGCTTCACTTTCGTCAGCACGTGCGGAGATAGAACTTGAACAATGTTATGATTCACAATAACAATGATTACTCATTAAATCACTATCAACACAAAGAAATTTAGAGAACGCAAATGAAAAAAATAAGTACTTACACCAATTAAACGTTTGCACCACGGTTACCAGTTGTTACGAAGCCTAAGAATTTAAAAATGTGTATTAGATAAGTCGGAAGAACCGGAATTTCAACTAATTTACCTTGTAATGTAAATTAGGCCTGCTTTTACTTGCTTTTTATGATAAAAAATCCTCCGACGACGAAGCAGCGATGGTCGACGATGACGTTTGCTGTCAATCTGTGACAACAATCAGCTGTAATGACAGCTGTTTCGTTTTTCGAAGCTCTCTCGCCAAATCTCGCCTTTTGATTTTATATTTTTTATTATTTACTCATACATAAACCATTTATATTATTACAGATGATTACAGATAGGGTATTTTTTTAGGTTTGCGTGTAGTGTACAGTGCGACAAGGATCTTCTGGCCAACGGATGACATTGTCAGGGGGGCGCTTTTTCAATTAGGGTAGCCACAGCAAGAAAATCTCCCTTGATTCAGAGAGTCTATTATTCATTAGGGTATTTTTTTTATCACCTTTTCAAGCGAATTTTTTTTACCCAACCACGGCAAAGTCGAAGAAAAGATTTCTTGGATGGAATGAATTTGATGGAAATGTCGTAGAAGGCATTTTCTACCATATGTGACATATCAAGTATGTTCCACCGATTTTAGACGCAAATCAACTGTCTCGCGCAATCAACTATCAATAAAAACCTATGAAAATAAGAAAAATATTTAAGGTGTTTAGCTCTACGGTATTTAAAAACAATCAAATTAATACTTTACACAGAACACGTACGAAAATATAATGAAAGGGAAAATCGGAAAATCACTTGTAAGATTGGGGAGACTTACTACACTCGATCTGGCAACCGGATTTTTGAATTTGACAGCGTTAGTTCCTCCTGTCACCGTTGGCCAGAAGATCCATGTCGTCGCACCTGTAGTGCGTGTTGGTAATGTTTAGTCTCAAAACGTGTCAAGAGATGGTGCTTTATGGACTATTCCAAACCAAAGACGAAAAGTGGGGTCTTTTCGCGCCATTATTATAATCTATACTTAACTTCCTCAAGGAGTGTTTGTTTTGTTCGACTTCGGACGCCAAAAAGAAGAAGAAGAAATGTTTGTTTTTGTTGTTTTCGGATTTTTGCTGTAGTAAATACTTAATATTGATTTGTTTATTGTCCAATATATTTTTTGTGTTGTATTTCTTTTAGTTTGTAAATTCAGAAATGCAACAATTTGGAAAGCAAGGATTTAGCGTTCATCTGCCTGCTTTTGTAATTGAATATTTTTCTGAACTTTTCTAACTTAACCTAATTTTATTTCAACAGTAAAACAAAATCATCGATGTCTTGAAGCAGTTTGGACTGCAACGTCTGCTGCTCTTCTGCACACAACTGCAACGACTCGGTAAGTTTGTGCATTTTTATGTATTAATAATTATTATTTTCTGAGATCGAGTCGTGAAGTATTCAAATCGTGACCGGCACGGACATTTTTCCCACAAGCGCACGCGCAGGACGCATAAAGCATTCGACACCTGCGCGAAAACATGACATAAATTAGTTTGTCATTCTTGAATGGTGCGTTTTTAATGTGTTAAAATGTATGGTCAAGCTTTCAAACTTGTGTAAGTCGGTATTAAATGCATACGACGATGCGTTGGTAGGTAATTATGTATAATAATGGACCAATAATTCGGTGCATACATGAAATAAAGTAGTGTTAGTTACACCACTTATAACCTGAAAACAGGTGGCCTGTTTTTTATTTATTTTATATAATAACCATAAAACAGGGCCCGGGGCAAAACCTGGCAAAACAAAGTTCGCTGGAACCGCCAGTAAACCTTAGTGTACAAAGTTTTAGCACGAAATATTAGACCTAGACATACCTAGTACTTCTTATCTATATTTTGTGGTTTTAGCCCCAATAATCTTGAACTTGAACTTACGAAGGTCAGCGATAGACAAAGAAAAAATGCTGCTGTCTGATTGTTAGGATATTTTTGTCCTCAAGCACTTCATTTGAAATTGCGCCTACACAATTTATAGCCAAATGAAACGACACGGATGATGACAAACAGAGGCATGACTCAGGGTTGAATTTATTTATCCACAAATATGGCAGTAGGTGGTTACTAGATTTATCACTAGCCGGTGCGATGCTAAACTGGCGACAGCATCAAAATGTACATTCGATAATGTGTCCATGTTTAAGAGTGCAAGAAAAGGAAAGCTTTTACTCGCTATTTTGACTTGCGAATCATCTTTGTAATCAGTTGTAATGTGAGCTTTTTATCTAACTTAAGTACCTACCTACTTGCTATGATAAATTGATTTACCTTATTTTCTACTTTTACATTTTCCCATGTAAATGTTGGATCCCAAAAAATGTAGCAATGAAATAAAGCCCATATATGTGTTATTCTATGTGTTGTTATTGTAAAGTTTTATCAAAATCTATCCAGTAGTGTTTGCGTGAAGAAGTAACAAACTTACATCCATAAATGCATCCTCACTAACTTTCGCGTTTATAATATTTAATTGTTAAAGTCACTTGTAGAATTCGATAACTCACCGTTAGTGGTATGACGTTAGTACCTTAAATTAACAGACAGATTATTATTTTTCAAACCTCATGGTGTTCATGCAAAATGACGAAGGATCAAGATAGCGTGAGATATGAGTTGAGCGTTTGTCATTCGAACAATAAGAGCAAGTGCGCACACGCACCGCTTTTAAAAGGCGCGCGCACCCTTCCAGACGATGACGTCCTTCCAGGCAGACAGCGACGACATTTTTATACGTAGGTACACGCATTTTAATGCTTTGTTTCTCATTATAATTATTTAAGTGAATTAAAAAAAATCATTTTGACATAACACTCCCCTTTCTATACCCAAATTTTCTCTCAAACGCTTTCTCATTTCGCTTTATCTGTCTTTGCTCTGATTTTCCATAATTCCAGAAATTAATACCATTTTCTTAGATTGATGTTTGTTTGTAGATTTCTGGAACTCAAAGCTATTAACACTTTTTCCAAGTCTTGAATTCTCGTTTCACTAATGGTACGAAAACATACAAAGATTGATTGAGAGATGTAAAGTGTTAGACGTGCGTATCCATTGAGTGAGCGGCTCTAGATTCAGTTTAAAGTATATTTATCATTTAGTTACAAGTTTAAAACAATTGTAGAAACAAGATTCTCTTTTTGTAATACGATTGAATGAAAAACATTTCGTTAAACGTGTGCTCACTCAGTCCTCACAAATGGTCAGTCATATCTTTATAATGAAATAAGTTTGCCAATTCATTCAGTGTTCTTTATTTTGTCGAAACTCTCGTTAATTAGACCCTGTAATTTCAGATCGTCAAGTATCGTATTTAAAATTTTACTATAAATTCCTTGTGCTCACTCCATCCACACGCTATTGAATTTCTATGAACCAACTATAGATTCGCATTCCATTGTATACATTGTTTGAATTGGCTTGAAACTGGATTATTCAGCATAAAATCAAACCACTTTTATAGTGCGTTCTTGAGTAAAATGGATCCCTAGTGCTCACTCCGTTCGCCAACGCTAAATGCTTAAATACTTTTTCTAAGTTAACTCAAAAGAAATAGTGAACATATAATTTTTTTGTACAAAAATACCATAAAAAATTCGGCAGTACACAGTTTGATATTTCTATTAACTTTTGGAGATATACGAAACTTAATTTTTAGTTTAAATGACATAATAATAGGGTGTCTCCACGTGACAATAATAAGAGGACATTAAATAAGACTGGATAAATTGAGAAGGTTTAATTGTGTCATTCAATAAATAAATATAAGTACCTATACGCCAGACAACACACCAAGTATCTTGGTTTCGTACAAAGGATTTTTTCTTCCTCGTGTCACGAGTACCATACAACGACTATGGCACTTATGATCATTTTTACGTCTGCGGATTTGCATCTGTATTATTAATAACTCAAAGCACAAATTTTTTAGGATATTATTATACAGGGTGGTGTTTTGGTCAGCTACAAGCGAATCAGGGATGATAATATGAGTTATGCTTATTCTAAAGAATATATGTATTTTTAAATTTGATTAATATTATTATTATTTATGTAATTGTTAATTTTTATTGTTTATTTTATTCCCTCAAGTGTGTGTTTACACCCAGCACCTAGCAAGGTTCCCGCTGAAAATCAGTGTCGTGGCATGCTTACCATCAGCTGTCACGACTTATAATGAGCGGGACCTTTTTGGGACACCTTGAGGTTCTATGTTTTTGTTCCGTCCAATTTATATTTTTTTCATTTTATTTTGATATCTTTTGTTTTTGTTATTATCCTTGCTATTTTTATAATAGTACCTCTTGTGTGACAAATAAATAAATCATTCATTCATTCATTCATAAATTATATGCAAGTTTTATATGAGGAAACCTTTTCACAACTTTCTAAAAAAAATCTAAATAAATGGGGCAACTTGCACCCTCACGCGTAGCTCGCTCGTATCTACGAAATACTACGCCGTAGCTAGTAAGCTACGAGTAGGCGACCTGGTGTTGATAGTTTTGACTCGCCTGCTATATCGTAATGAAAATAGATTTTGTGGGTCTTTTCCATTTAAATAAAAATATTTTTATATATAAAGGTTCTGTTATTCACCATTCGGCTACAGAACCCCAAAACTTTAAACTAAAATAGACCTACCTATTAAACAAAACCATTTCCATAAGGCAAGTAAGCGAAGATGATAACTGCTTGATCGCGTGTAGTTAAGTCAGTTAAGTCCTACTATTTTGTCACGTGTAGTCACCCTATTCCACGTCTTTCATACAAAATATGAAACTTTGTTTAAGTCTAAAAGTAAATAGAAATATTGAACTGTGTACTGCCGAATTTTTTATGGTATTTTTGTACAAAAAAATGATATGTTCACTATTTCTTTTGAGTTAACTTTGAAAAAGTTATTTAAGCATTTAGCGTTGGCGAACGGAGTGAGCACTAGGGATCTATTTTACTCAAGAACGCTCAATGAAAGTGGTTTGTATTTATGCTGAATAATCTTGTTTCTAGCCAATTCAAACAATGTATACAATGGAATGCGAATCTATAGTTGGTTCATAGAAATTCAATAGCGTGTGGATGGAGTGAGCACAAGGAATTTATAGTAAAATTTTAAATACGATACTTGACGATCTGAAATTACAGGGTCTAATTAAAGAGAGTTTCGACAAAATAAAGAACACTGAATGAATTGGCAAACTTATTTCATTATAAAGATATGGCTGACCGTTTGTGAGGACTGAGTGAGCACACGTTTAGCTAAATGTTTTTCATTCAATCGTATTACAAAAAGAGAATCTTGTTTCTACAATTGTTTTAATCTTGTAACTAAATGATAAATATACTTTTAGCTGAATCTAGAGCCGCTCACTCAATGGATACGCAGGTAAGTGTTAGTACCTATTACAAAATTTTTGTGTGATTGTTTTCCTTGTGGGAAATCAAACCATTATCCGTTATTTTAATAATTGTAGAACATGCAGGTTGGTGATTATAAAATATTTTCTAAGAACATAATGAAGTCATTGCAACACCTCTATGTTTATACGTTACCTACTTAAGAAATTTTTAAGTAAGTATTTTAAGTTTAATTTTTATAACGAATCTAATGGAGATTGTGAATTCCTGAGAATTTTGGGTGCTTATTCAGTATAAAAAATATTTCTTACCACATACTTTCTTATAATATAACATACATATAAATTAATTTCCTTATTTTCTTTGGGTCTTGGGAGATTCCTCTCTAACTCTAAGAATAATTCTAGGAATATCTGCTGTAACCATGTGTATTTATTTCTTCTTTAATACCTATGGTAATCTAGAGCTTTGGTTTTAACTTCAGCCTTTACCTTAAATACCTCGTACATTCACAGCTCACAAATAGTGAGGCTACGTCTAAATCAGGGTAATTTACGAGCTGGCTTCGAGCTCGTTATCCGTTAGAAACAGAAATAATTCGCTTCGCTTAATTAACTGCAATTTGAGTTTAGCACAGAAAGAGTAACTTGCTAACTGTATGTCTATTTAGCGTTAGTCACATTTTGATAAGTTTGATAAGGATAGTTTTTTTTGTTGATTTTTACGTTAACAGCATATTATATGCTGACGTGGAAATCGCTAAAAAGTCAAATTAAAAGAGTCGAGAAGATCGAAGCTTTGGTATGCGTTTGCATCACCAATAAGTTGCCATCATAGAGAAGAATATCAATATGCGATTACAGAGTTTCATGTCATTCAGAGGCATAATTTATTGTCTATTACTGAATACGGCCTTCCCCACATTTGCAGTTTGTCACAGCTACAGCCAGCATCTAGAGTAATCCGGCAAGATAGATACATGACATAATTTATCCTTAAAAAGATGTCTAGTACGTCCTATTGCTGCGCTTTTGATCAAAAGGTGTCCAATCTAGTGCTTTTTTGCACCAACGGCCATCAGTTCTTCGAGCTATGTGCCCTGTCCGTTGCCCTTTGAGCGTACTGAGTCGCATAGTGTTAGTTTGATTTAAACTGGCATCTCTTATTGAGCCAGTATTATTAGCTAACTTGCCATTCATGTTCCCGAGCGAAGGAAGTTTACGCGCATGCGCTGTTCCGCGTCGAGCGCGCAGGATGTTTTGACGCTATTTCTGCCCTTAGAAATAGGTTGCCCGCGCAGAATTAGCTAGCTCATAGAATATGGAATAAATATGTGCAGAGAGTATTAGTTAGAAGGTGCCGTCTAGATGCATTTGCACCCTAGATCACACTGTCTCTAAAATACAGTAACTTGCAGAAAAAGTAGAGATGTAAAGAGTTAAGTTAAGTGGTGCGTGTAAGAAGGTACCGTGATAATAATTACAAGATTGTAAGGTGACTTATTAAACTTAACTACTAAGGTTAGTAGGCAAGTCGTGATCGTGCTAACTTATTTTAATAAATGAGACGAGAGAGTGAGGTAGTATACGAGAATTACCGCAGCTTCACTCCATAAGCAGTGGCACAACAACGATTCACACATCCCAACCGGCTCGCAATCAGGGCCAGGAATCAATATTTTTTGTTAGCCTTGTGTATTGAGCAAGTTTAATTTCTATGAAATCGAAGTAAATAAAATAAAAAAAGATGGTTCCACCCTAGGTGCATTTTGGTGTCAAACGAGAGCTGAGTACTAGGTCCATTTTTTTAAACTCTAGAGGCGTTTTGGCAAAAACAGCAACAGGTGACTTTACGTTTTATTTCACGAAAAAAAAAACAGAATATTAGCATACAATAATAGAAGAACAAGAGTTTTTTTTTTTGGGAAAAACAGGTGATCTTCTCCTGTTAAATCAGGAGATCTGGCAACACTGAACTAAAATGTTATATTTTATGGGCCACATTTGGAACTATTGTCATATACTACTTAGTCATATTATTTTATACTTTACTAATCCAAAATATCTGTTATTCTAAGCTTTTCTACCTAAAGTTAAACGCAACCAGGCGGGTCCAGGCGTAGTTAGGACCTAGACTGCGCGTCGTATCGTCTAATAAAACGCCGCGGAACGGGCGACTGCGCACGCGCATCTAATGCATCATTCTCGAAATAGAGCTAGTTAGTACCGATAGGTATACTTAAGTTAAGAAATGACACCTCATAGTTGAAAGATTGAATATAGTTGCTAGCTCTGATAATCATTAATTTCCGCGACTTAGCCCCATATCGGATAAAAGATTTCGGATTTTACCCTAAATCGTCATTCCCTTTTCCACTCTTTAGATTCTTTGAGGATAATTTCAAGGATCAAAATTATTCTATCTTGTCTGTCTCTACTAAAACTTACTTCACGCCTTGTCTTATGTCTTACTTTACTTTGTCTCTACTATACAAAGTGTATCGCTATGTAGGTACTTACTGTACTATAGTGAAGATAGTCTGTCTGTAGAGCTTTTCAGCGAAAGCTTTTATTTAATTTAAACAAATGCAGCATTGGCCTTGCCACTGAAACGCTTAGAAGTGATGTTGAACATCTGGATTTGTATAAATAAAATTCGTGTTTATGGAAACACTTCCCATGGAGTTTGCGTTTTACAATGTTCATTAGATATTTTTAAGACACAATTGCATTTTGTGAACAAAACACCAAAGATGACACCACCAATTTATATCACTAGTAAAGTACTTAGTGTTATGTAACTTAGACATTTACAAACGGCTACCTATCTTTCGTCTCTTCTAAATTGCTTATTCATAGTGTATCCTATGCATGCCGCGGGTTAAGGGTTTTAATATTTTTATAGTAAAACAACTTGAGGGCCGTCTGGCGTTCGGTGTGTTTATAAAAACCGACCATAACTCGGAATAAGACTTGAACTTCCGAAGTTCATTAACCTTGAGTTATTTATTTGTAGTTGTTTAAAAGAGTTTCACAATCAATCAATCAATCAATAAAGCATTTATTGTTTTAGCTATAGTCAAAGTCAAAGTCAAAGTCAAAGTCATTTATTCCAGTAACAAAATACATTGTGTAGGAAACGAAAATAAAATAAATTAAACATTAGAATTACACATTAAAATATTATTGCAAATCACATAGAATCGGATCAAGTCACATTAAAATATTACAATACAATTGAATTATGATAAAATTTACAATAAACTATGTCAACGACTACAAGGACTTAATAAATTATGAAAAAGTATGGAGTAGCGCACACGAGAGATTTTTGATCGTCCGTATTTACTATGGGATTTTTGTCCTTGACAGACTGTCCTGTCCGGTGCGACCTCTCACCTGCGCAGACCCTCATTTAAAAATTCATCTACACTATAAAAACTTTTATAGGTACAAGAAGTTATAAAAATTTAAACAGACTTCCACTATAACCTGCCACTTGGGCGTACAATATTTAAAATGTCAATTACTTACTCACACACGAGAGCACATCTACTGAGCTAATTTGAAGTCATGCAAAACCATGATACAAGCACTTTTTCATTTAAACAAGGAAGATCGCTAGGTTAAATACATTGCTCTCCTAAAATCACTCACAATGTAATTTTAACGTCACTAGAAAGAAATTAATTAAGGAATTACTTAATTATTTATAAGTTTCATAAGTATTAATCAGCATAGGTTGTGATGTTAGTGGGATAGTTAGAAGGTAGATACCAAACAGATTATGATGTGACGAATGAGATGGTTTGAGGAAATAAACCAATAGCGTCATGAAGTGCTGCGTCAGAAAGTATGGGTTGAATCAACTATTAGGTTATTTTATATGGCAGATCCGCCAGTAAACTATGTATAATCCCAAAGTACTCATCAGCTTCCCCGTAGCCGTGCAGTACGAACAGACAGTTTGATTAGTTATTAGTATTGATTAGTGGCGTTCAATTGCCGCATCCGCTTGACCACCAGGCTTGCTGGTGCTCTTTTTGTGACCTTTGACCCTTGAGAGGTGGTGCTATTTATTTATTTTTATTGCCCATTGGCCCATGATTAGTGGATAATGTCCGTGGTGTGGTCATAAGCATGCTTAAACGCCTACAAGTTATGTTTTACCTTTAAAAAACTTGTAAATGCTGATTCCAGTACTGAACCCCGATATTTTCTGTATTTCTCGTGGTTTGGGTGTTCTAGTACTGTCTTGGTTTGTGATTTCTATAACATTTATGCTTAAATTTCTTTACAATAAAAACCGGTTAAGTGCGTGTCGGACCCGCGCACTGAGGGTTCCGTGCCACCCTTAACTGAATTCAGGGTCCAATATATTGCGACAGCAAAAACAACTTTGTTTTTCATAGTGTTTGTATGAAAGACAAAGTTATATTTGCGGTTGATAAAAATGTGCAATATCTCTAAAACTACTGGTTCGATCTCCTTCAAACCAATTTTCGTTGCAAGTTTTTGTTAAGATCTACATCATATATTTTTTCCTAAATTTTCACTTTCTTAGTTCAAAAGTTAGATGGGGGGGGGACGCCCATTTCACTTTGGAAGCGTCTATATCTCAAACCTTACACTTTTAGAAAAAATGGTTTTAGAAACCTCAACATCATTTTAAAAGACCTATCCATAGACACCCCACACGCATAGGTTTTAGTAAAAAAAATATTTTAGGTTTTAGTTTCATGTATGGGAGCCCCCCCTTAAATATTATTTTTTCTTACTTTTTGTATCTGAATCGGGAAGCGGTGAACAAAATACACCTACCTACCAAGTTTCAGCTATGAGATGCTTATAGTTTCAGAATAAAGTGGCTGTGACATACGGACGGACAGACGGACAGACAGACAGACAGACTTGACGAAACTATAAGGGTTCCGTTTTTTGCCATTCGGCTACGGAACCCTAAAAAAGTGTTAAGCCTATGTTTTGGCAAAAATTGTTTACATATTGCTGATACTTTCCGGAATACAGTGAGTCAAGGATATTTTTTAGGGTTCTGTAGCCGAATGGCAAAAAACGGAACCCTTATAGTTTCGTCAAGTCTGTCTGTCTGTCTGTCTGTCTGTCTGTCCGTCCATATGTCACAGCCACTTTATTCTGAAACTATAAGCATCACATAGCTGAAACTTGGCAGGTAGGTGTATTTTGTTCACCGCTTTCCGATTCAGATACAAAAAGTAAGAAAAAATAATATTTAAGGGGGGGCTCCCATACATGAAACTAAAACCTAAAATTTTTTTTTACTCAAACCTATGCGTGTGGGGTGTCTATGGATAGGTCTTTTAAAATGATGTTGAGGTTTCTAAAACCATTTTTTCTTAAAGTTTAAGGTTTGAGATATAGACGCTTCCAAAGTGGTAAAATGGGCGTCCCCCCCTCTCTAACTTTTGAACTAAGAAAGTGAAAATTTTGAAAAAAATATATGATGTAGATCTCAACAAAAACTTGCAACGAAAATTGGTTTGAAGGAGATCAAACCAGTAGTTTTTGAGATATTGCACATTTTTATCAACCGCAAATATAACTTTGTCTTTCATACAAACACTATGAAAAACAAAGTTAATTTTGTTGTCGCAATATATTGTGATGTTTTCGTTAAGTGAAAGTAAGTGGACCCTGAATTCAGTTAAGGGTGGCACGGAACCCTCAGTGCGCGGGTCCGACACGCACTTAACCGGTTTTTGACGTTTTTATTTCATTCGATAGCCAAATTTTGATGCTCCTTGTGATAGGTGTTTTTGTAATTTGAAAGACTGTTTTCATTAAGTGGTATCATGGTATGTTGAAAATACCAACAAATAAAAATTTTGATTTATTGCTCTACATTTTTGAAACAATATTTAATCCTTTCCTGTACTTAAATAGAAAAAGGAACTCCAACTAAACCAGCTCGAAAACTGTATTTCTGAAACACTATACTGTGCAAGGGCAAAGGGCAATCATTCAATATTTATGCCTCTTTGTCGAATGCTCTAGGAAGCGTATTCAATTGCTTTAGTATATGCAGAGTTATTTCCATAAGACGATTTAGATGCAGAATTATTACCAATGGTATATCGGATCCAAAGTAACTGGAAATCGAAACTTGAAATATGTATCGCTGCATGTTTTGTCTTACTTATCAAAATGTAGTTTATTTCTTTTTGAGTTTCATGTCTTAATATGTTACAAAGATAAATATGATAAACTCTAACTGAGGTATAAACTCAGTAGGTAATCAAAAATAAACTACATAATTGCCTTATTATGTTGTAGTAAATAGAAACTACAAAACCACCAACAAGGAAGAATGTACCCATTACTTGTGTTGATATTAAATGTGGAATTATTGCTCTAATATTGTAGCTGATAAAATAATGCACCATTTAGGTAAATGCTTGATGTGGACATTGCCATCGTTGTTTCTTCTTTGGTCTACCTGCTACGTTGGTAGCATTCATTCAGTTATATATGCAAACTTTGTATACTCGTAGGTATCTGTAATTAATCACATAATTAAATACGTAAGTGCGTACGTGTTTTAGTTTAAACACATCTGTAATGGAGGGACCGATCTTAGACCAATAGCGACGACCCCTTCAACAAAAAAAATTGACATAATTTTACTTAATAGGCTTAGTTTTTCAATATAAGTTTCAATAAATAAATTATCAAAAAGATAGTGTTACCTAATTATATTTTTCCAAAACTTTCTGGTTTCTGGTTTAGCTAGATATTTTTTTTTTTTTTTTATTCTTACAAAATTCACAGCTCTTGGTTCAAATTAAGCTTATCTTACATACTAAACTAACAGCCAATAACGAATTTACTTTTTTTAAAACATAGAAAGTAAAATCAAGAGTTGACATGGACAATCAATAACAGGTTTTATAAAGTGCGTGTGTATACTTGCTAATAATACCTACTATAAAATTTACTTATTTACTCGTTGACTAAGTATATAAACCTAAATTTAAATGGATTTATTACATATTTATATATGAATTGTATATTTTTAAGTAGATACAACTGTTTAACTGTTAACAATTTTAAACACTTACTTAAAATTGCAAGAAATCAAAAAAGAAATAAAATATCATAAATTACACATTAATCATTCTTCTCATTGTGAGAGAGTGGCTCAAGTACACTCATAACACCTTTTTTGAACGCTGCCTTCGACAAGTGGAACAAGTCAACATGGGAAAAGAGTCTATTATATGTACTAAGAGTCCGGGCTACTACAGAGTTTCGTGCATACTTAGTCCGTGAGAGTGGTGTATGAAACAAGGATGAGGCAGTGTGTCTAGTACGGGTGGCTGGAGCAAAAAACTTTAAAAAAGAACTCGAAAGCCTCAGGGAGTCGATGTTACCGTCACAAACATCAAACAGGAAAGACATATCAATCAGTGTCCGTCTATGCTCAAGGGTAGAGATTTCATGAAATCTGCATGCATCACTATAACTTTCAAATGATCTGAATGAGCGGTAATTTAAATGTTTGATAAATATTTCTTGAATTTTTTCTAAATTTTGTCTATGCGTAATATATTGCGGGGACCATATGTTACTACAATATTCGAAAATACTACGTACGTAGGCAAAATATAAAATTTTAACACAGTGGACATCAGAGAAAGGTTTAGTTACACGTAGTATAAATCCTAAGTTTTTATAAGCCTTATTAATTATTGATGAAATGTGTTCAGAAAACATTAATTTTGAATCCAAAAGTACACCTAAATCTCGTATTAATAATTCACGTTTTAGTTTTCTTTCGTTTAGATTATATTCAAAACTAATAACGTTTTTCTTACGCGTAAAACTAACAATTGAACACTTATTGACATTTACTCTTATCCGATTTCGAGAGTAATAAGCAGAAAGAGAGTTCAGATCTTCTTGCAATTTTAAACAATCAGAGGTGTTCCTTACCGGCATATAAATCTTTGTATCGTCGGCATACATCAGGAATTTAGAATTTCGGACGCAATTACCAACATCGTACAAGTAAATAACATATAAGAGAGGCCCTAGAATTGATCCTTGAGGGACGCCTGATGGTATAGTAATGAAATTGGATCTGTAGCTCCCGATGACCACAGCTTGACTCCTGTTACGAAGATATGATTCAAACCACCTCAACAGACTACCACAAATGCCCAACTCTTGCAATTTATGTAACAATATAACATGATCCACCCTATCAAATGCTTTTTCAAAGTCAGTATATATTACGTCTATCCGACCACCGAATATATCTGACTGACAATCAAATTAAAAAGACACGAATTTGATAAAGAAACATTGATCTTAGAGAAGACAATATTTAATAAAACACAATTTACGGATAATTTCGCTATAATTTATTTGATTTTTCATCCCGACGTTTCGAACACTTTACAGCGTTCGTGGTCACGGACCACCATGGAAATTGAGGCAAACAATAAACTAGCTTTCTTAGATGTTTTACTAACTAGAAATCTTGACCATACCCTTAGCCACACAGTTTTTAGAAAGGCCACCCATACAGATAAATATCTCAATGGTGCATCTCACCATCATCCTTCACAGTTAGCTACCGTGGGCAAAACTTTGTTTCAGAGAGCGATGGGCATCTGTGACGACCAAAACCTGGCTGCTGAACTTCAGCATGTAAGGAAGGTACAGCGGGACAACCAGCTTCCAGTGCCACGTCGTTGCAGACCCCGTGCCACGGCCAAGCCCATTACAGTTGAACGCCCACCTGCCGTACTACCTTACATTAAGGGGGTCACTGACAAGATTGGAAATATCTTGAAGCGAGCTTCTATCAAGACTTATTTCAAGCCGCCAAAGAAGATAAACCAATTTTTACCACCTGTCAAGTGCACCATACCTCTTCAAGATGCAGGGGTGTATAGACTGGAATGTGACTGTGGCCTTTCTACATCGGGCAAACCAAACGAAGTATAGGCGTACGGATAAAAGAACATATAGCTGACGTAAAACATAGACGGAACATGAAATCTGCAGTGTGTGAACATGCTTTAGACAAACCCAACCACTTCATACGTTTTGACCAACCCAAAATACTTTCAAAAGAATGTCGGTTCGTTCCTCGTATGTTACGTGAAGCCATAGAAATTAGAAAACATCCAAATTTCAACAGAGAAGATGGTTGGAAAATTCCGCCAGCATGAGATCCGGTTCTATCAAAGACCCAAGCCAGACCACTCACTGCAAGATCTCAAGACACGGTTAGCTCTTTCTGCGTGGATAGGAACGTAAATTAATTATGAGTATGATGGTAGTTTAATATTTTCAAAACTATGTAAATGACAAATAACATCTTAGTCTACCCCGTGACCACGAACGCTGTAAAGTGTTCGAAACGTCGGGATGAAAAATCAAATAAATTATCGCGAAATTATCCGTAAATTGTGTTTTATTAAATGTGTAATATTCGCGTAAACTTCAGAAATAAGTAAGACAATATTTGTTAAAACAATATTGAGTTTTACTCATGACTTTCTGAGGAGTTCAAAGTAAAGAGTCTCATGAAAACGTCTGACCATTTCTTACAAACATTTTAATAGCTTGCATCTCAAAAGCCTTTCAACGTTGCCAATATCCATCTGCAAGCAATTCAACAAATAATTATCTTTACGACAGCTTTGCAACGCACAGTATCACTAATTGATATAGCGAGCTCAGAATTAGCATTATCGTTTAATCGCAATTAAGTATGCTCATGCGACGATCTTAGTGCTATGCTTAAGTATGGGCATGCGACAATCTTAATGCTATGCTTTCACGCTCAGATTGTATGCTCTACTTTGTACGAGGATGGTAAACTAAGCTGTATTTGTTTACAATGGAATTAGTTACTTATGTTAATGATAACTTTCTCGTGTCTCATTTAGGGCCTTTATTAATTATGAAAAACATCGGGTGGATATCGCAGTTTCAAATTAACATTCTAATTTAAATCATTCATTTTATTTTCACCATAATCATTGTAGTTACGGGATATATAATCCCTAATAATTACACTAAAGATAAGTATACATAACCATAAGACTATGGTGGGTTAATTTTCTTGTGGTTTAGCTATAGTACACATTCGTTACTTAGGGTTTTATTATCGTTAAACAAATGTCAATATTGCTTACTAAATTTCTTAAGAACTTATACTTGTCAAAAGTGACCTGACTCGATAACCACCCAATGAAACCCAAACAGCAATTACACCTAAATTACTTCTACCATTTAAACCACATTCTATACTTCATCTATCTACGCACTCAAATGCAAGCATGCAGTGGAATCCTTGCATTCATACCAATTACTTTTGCAGTTGTCACTTGAAAAATGCAACCGTAGGTTTCTAACTAGAAAGTGCATTCTTAAGTTTCACTACACATTTTTCAAGTGGTCAGCGATGTTATGATTGCTTTCAATGATTGTACCTAATATAATGGTCAGAGAAAATTAATTTTACCTTTTATATCTTAGCTACTGACACGTCTGTTATGATTTTTTTTGGTGTAATTTGACTTTTCATTCCGTATAGATTTGCTTATGATCACTGTCCAATCTAGATAGGCGCAAGAATCATCATAACTTGTAAAATGACCTTTTGAATTTTATGAGATTTTTCTGGAAAATTTACATAGTATATTAATATTGTTGATGAAAAGATATATTGCATTTTAATTCAAAAAGCGAAGTAAACTTTGGACGAGTTTCTGATCTTTTGTAGTTGGATACTACATTTTATTTTACGTTTATTTGTGCCCACAACTACTGTTAATCGTAGCTAATGTACTCCCTTTGATTTGGTTACTTGTCGGTTAAATTACATAGTACAAAGGCTCTGGTCAATCGTAGCCGCAAGAATGTTTGTTTTGATAAAACAAGCAAGCTTGAATCCGTTGTAAATCTCTCCCCGTTCGTCTGCATTGTTTTGTTTGTTGTAATTGAGTGTGATACGATGTAGTTTTTACTCTCGTAAATATGTGCAATATTAAAATCTCGACGGTCTTAGGTTTTATTGATTTTATTTAGAGGAATTGATGTTGACTTCTCTATCCGAAGAATGAAAGTAATTTTAAAACAGATTTGGAGATAAGATCTAAGTTAGTTATATTATTACTATACGGAATGCCAACCTGTCAAAAGGTGCGTTTTTCTCTTCAGGTGTTGAACGTTTGCTATAGCTTTCTTTAACTGCCTAGTTCTACACATTCAATATTTAGAGAGTGGTTTCGTCAACTGTTTGATCAAGCGGTTCTAAGCAGATTTGATAAAATTACGCCTACTGTTTGATGCAATGTATATCCATCCATATATCGTAGCTTTTATCCCGTTTAGATAAGAGTTGTTCTTGCGTGCACTATCCTAGTACTATCTTTCTTTTGTTCTGACATTCCTTTGATACTTACAACCGCGTGGGTTTCCACATTTCGGGAGCTGTTGGATGTTCTTAATTACCTTTGTTTTAAAGACCAAATTCGTTTGACATTTGCTAAATGTAGGTCTGTTTTCTGATGGTGATCACTCTTAGTGATGGATGCAGTAGCATCATGGTGGATGTGCTCAAGATATTCCTGAATTCAAGCGAATAAAATGACCTACAATGTTGAAGACCACACAAGCGCTGGCTGCGTTTTCTATAATTAGGTCTGCTATCTTAATGTTCTAGTAGACTTGAAGAGGGTTTGCTAATCTCTAAATTGAGTAATTAATTTAGTTCTTAAGTGGTCAATGCTACTTTGTCATAAGAAGTAGAAGAAAACCCTGCAGCCATTAGCTGGATTATGCTCTCGTTGATTACTTAGTAATATTTTTCTTTAAAAGAGTCTATAAATAAAGTAATAACTTGCCATGCCTTGCTCGATACGGCGAATTTTGTTAACCGCTTCTTGAGTTTTGTTATTTTCAAAGTTTTTGCTTTCGTTACTTTTAATGCCATAGTTAAATTATTGGCACAACTGCGCCTAGCCTTGTTTACTCTCTAAACAGATAACGGAAATAGGGACTCTAACAAGCCAGAACAACACAGACATTCTTTCTGTGCTTATTAATTGGTCGAATTACGTTCTAACGGTAAATAGTAATGCTAATTGGAATACAAATCGTTTACTGTTTGGAAACAATATGTTATGAATCTATTTTAAGCTTAAGCTTAAAAGCTTTGAATTTGAATGGTTATATTTTCGAAAATTACATCTAATCTAAGGTTTAGTGAAGGTGTACAACATTTGGTTTGTATTTATTTCAACTATATTGCATGTGGTTTTGATAAAGTAGCTAGTTCTAAAGTACTAAATCTATTTTCTCAACAAATACGAAAATATTAACACTACACAAAAAGGAAATATTCAACGCAAATAAAACACTGTCCTCTTTCTGAAACAATCGGGTAAAAAGAGGGATGTATAACCAAAAGGTACACTCATTAATCACATGCCAGAAACTTTGATTAAGGCATTCAACCAAACTAAAACTCCACGAAAGTCTTCAGCTTTATAATATTAGAATACCTAGATTTTGACTGTAAAAGTTTGCCCACTGCTGACAACGTCATCTATGCATGCGTGTGTTGCAGTGCAGCAAGCGATTTGGGTCACAGTGATTGAAAAACAACAAATCACCAAGGTGACGCGTCTCTAGTATGGAGGGGCTACGTAATGGATGGTCAATTGAATAACGATTTTAATGTCCCACCGTGGTCAGGGGACCGAATTGGTGGCGAGAGATGGGGTGATGTTAATATCGATAAATGCATATCCACGGTTTTACAATTTTACATGATACTTTTAATTTATCACCACTTTTTTATAAATACGCTACGTAGGTACGCCTACAGTTTGATTTGGATTGTGTGTGTGAAAAAAAACAAAATGGCTTGTGCAATCAATTGGCATGTCCCAGTAGATAATATAAAATCTGGGATTTCTTATTGTAAAAATGATTAGTTTAAATTGCTCAGTTTTTCTTTAATCTTAACCATTAGATAAAGTGGTTTTTCGTCAAAAAACTCACTTAGTAAGTTGAAGTAAGTTGAAGTAAGCATTAAAGTGAGTGAGATAGTGCACTTCACTTCAAGGGAGTCTCCAGCCTCAGTTTTCGCTTAAAAATCACAATACCATATTTAGATATTTACTAGTAAAACCTTGAGAACCCATCACTATAACTTAAGAACACTTACGCCGGTCTACAATGCATGCGCCGGAGTGTATACGGGACCATCTAATCGCTGCGTTTGCGTCAATAGCGTCATTCAGAAGTATCATGGCGGCTGAATGAGGGGGATTTGATTCAACTTCTAAAAGTGGACCAGTAACTAGTAGCAAATTCGCACGTTTATTCTGATCTTAAGAAATATTACGGCACATTTATTGATGACAAACCCAGCATCAGTTTAATATAATGAACATAGATTTAATTCAAATGGAGTCTTCATCCCTAATCTGTCAATCTTTTATCCGACCACCTTTATAGTAACTTTAAAGTCTTGGGTAGGAACCAATTTTTCTAAGCTCGTATTTTATAGGTAGCTTCAGAATCATTTCCATTTCTGACTTTCCCAACTCCTTACCGCCTACATAACGAGTTAAAAGAATGACTATAGTTTATTTTATTTCTGTTTCTGTTTTATCTTCAGATTTACACGTCCCTATATTGTAACTTAAGAGCCATATGACAGTTTGGAGATTCTCAGATTTTACCTAATTTATCAATGTGTGTGTGCGATTTTATATGTCCGGGACACAAAAAAATGTTAACTGTAATTAAACAATTTTGATACTTTATCTCTAGGTAGGCTATGCGTATGATGAACACAGAAAATGATGGTCTTAAAAAGTCGATGTGATAAATTAATGTTATACCAGTTTTTTTGTATTTGAAATACCTATTACGAATACAGTGAATACAGTTCGGAATCAGGGCTCGCGTCAATTCCGTTCGCGAACATTTTCCTTTTGATAAGTATATAAATTCACAGATTTAAACACAAACGTACAGTTATAATAACGTAAAAAACTTACAGCATAGAAAAAACGAAATGCATCCAAAGGGTGAAGACATATAGAGGCGGGTAACACGCACTGACCTGCAACGACTAACCAGTGTTGTGCCGTGTTGGCTATTTCATGGAATTGAAATGCTTTATAGAGACTTTTCCGACTCAAGTCTTGATTTGAATCTTGATTTAATCAGTCATGTATCAAACGACTGCCGGGAGTCGCATAATAATGGAATTTCTATTGTGTCTCGTTCACACATACTTGACGAGTTAAAACAATTTTCTAGTGGCAGTCGGTCCTTATTTGGATTGTTGTAACGAATTTCTTAAATATTTCGAGATTAAAAATAGATGACTTGGCACATCACTAGTCAGTCGGTACAGGTTGGTACCGGTTATCTGCCTCTTTATGTCTTCACCCAAATCGTGACTTCTCAGAGTAGGTATTTTTTTACGAATGTAAACTCCACGAGAAACAGGGACTAAGGGTTATTGGTGGATGATGCCATTGGTTCTGGGCTTGATCTACCACGTGTCATACCAGCTGGATGCTATGAGGATTTATTTACACATAAATGCTTTTTAGTGTAACACTGTTCTTTGATATGATTTGTATTTTGATATATGAAATATGTCACAAGTTACTATAGCTAACATTCAGAAAATGTAGTTAAGAAAATTTCGATCAAGATTTCAAGTATTTCATGTATAACAGATGATAAACAAGATAATTTTTATTTAATTATTTGATTTACACCGGTATTATATCATTTTGTCCATATACATTTTTCAATAATGAAATATTATATGAATATGGACTTGAATAGAACCATGGAACTTCATGGCATTTGCGTACAATTTGAATACAGGTTCATATTAACTACATACACATCACATGAAACGCTTCTATTTAAACAAGCGTTTTACTATACAAGTTTATAGTTAGGTTGTGGTTGTAGATTGTGGTAGAAAGAAAAGTAATGTTAAATAAGCAAAATATTGCCCTATTTATTTAGGTTTAAACCATTGAAACACTGTTACTAGCGTATGGAATTAATGCCATGAACAAGTCCCACACAGTATGGAATTGACGCCAATGGCCAATGGTATGTACGTACAAGTGCGTATCAAAGGTTGTGGAACTAAATAACGCCTATATAAGGTCTATATTAAGAAAAACTGACCTTTTAATTTTTGTCGTCCGTTTATTCTTATTCAAAATCCAAAGCACGAATGATGTAAGAATAAACTTACTTGTTTACTACTCAAAGTCAAATACTTAAAACAAAAGCCCTTATTTGTCTTCAATTTTGTTGGGTTAATGGTCACTTCACCACCATACTATTTCAATAAAACCGACTTCAAAAACAAAACACATTAAAAAGTCTTAAATAAACTCTTGAAAGGACTCCATTTTAGGCAAACCATTTCTTTTTGGAGTCGATGCCCAGATAGATGTCGCTTAAGATGGAACTTGAGAGAGCCCATGCGATGGCACTGACTTCAAAAAGAAATGGTTTGCCTAAATTGGAGTCCTTTGAAGAGTTTTAGACTTTTTAGTGAAAAAAAAAACTTCGACCACAGAAAACTTTGCTTCATATCCAGCCTCGGCGCGCCCCAGCCCTGTTTTATAATAACTTAAGGGGTAAGAGGTAAATACCAATTCAACAAAGTAAATATCATGATAATCGGTCTACCGTTGTTGAACTATAAAGTTGTGTTACTGATATTACTTTATTTTATATAAATAAGGTTATTATTTGCAACCCCATACATATATGCAATAGAATTTTTTTTTTATTCCAATCACATACATCGCTCTGATCCCAAAGTAAGTAGCTAATGCACTTGTGTTATGGAAATCAGACACAACGGTGGTACCACAACACCCAGACCCGGGACAATATAGAAAATTATGATTTCTACATTGACCCGACCGGGAATCGAACCGGCCGGGACCTCGGAGGGGCGACGCCTTGAAACCCAGCGTGCTTAGCCACTACACCACGGAGGTCGTCAGAATTGATACTATTGCCTATTCTTGGCCTTATTAATTCAGTATTTGTCTAAAATTGACACTTAACTGTTTGGTGATAGAAACAGTTTGCTCATCATATACCACAATTTTATATTGTAGACAATTTTTTAATATTATTATTTTTGTCGATAATTTTGGTCCTGCACAGTAGTATCTGCACATTTTGTTTGATCAAGTTTCGAAAATACAAATTGTATATGATAAAAGATCTTCGTTATAACTCATGAACCTCTTGAAATAGTCGCCATACATATAAATCTTTCTTGTTTATAGTATTAATAAGGATTTCTTTCTATGCAAGTTTACATAACATTGATTAATCATTTAAATACAACTACTAATCGATACAAAAGAAAAAGAACGAATACTTTTTTGTTATAATTAGAGACCATCGACGATCCAAATACACCATGGCTTTATGCCTGTTGCATAAAGCCTCAAAGCGAATTGGTCGCCGTATAAAAATTGTGCAAAGCGTGATATTTTCAAATTTGGAATTAGTATCATACACGAAATAAAAGAGTAGCAACGAAGACAACGAGCGACACACCCTTCCCCTCCGAGCGCTTGGCGCTGTCTGTCAAATTTCGATCGAAGATGAACGTCCGTGACAGCTCCAAATCTCAAATTTATAGGTTACTTTAGTAAGATATTTTGAATATAGTGCACAAGATAAAATCAAGAATTTAGATGCTAAGTCAAAGATAGGAACCTCTATAACATTGTTTTATCAAATAACACACAATAAGTGCAATATATCTCAGAGATAATCGCCTGCCTTTAGATGCGTATTTTATGCCAAAACATGGTTTCAATTTTGTCTTCATTTGGAATAACCAGAGCAATAAATAAAAAAAACAGAGTCTACACCTTGTAGACGAACGTAATTCCCTTCAAGTTTATGTTATTTCGATAGCTGATGTCAACAACTGATCTAGAAAAGTGCACCAGAAAAACCGTCAATTTGGCTTCTATGATTGCAAATTACAGGCATTTTAAAGATTGAATCAAAAATTCAGAGCTTACATCTTATGTAGATAGCTTATTTCTACACAAATCAGTCAAAAAAAGTTGTCAGTTAAGTCATTTTTGGGAAGAAAACTGCACTTGAACTTTGTTAGAAGGTAGGTGACAGCAGCCTTAAGACAAAAACTTATGTCCCGTCGTGTTAATTTCGTCACATTGGTTTTATAGCGAGCGGTTTCGCCACTATTCCCATTAGTTTTTATGTGCCCTCCGAGCTGACAAATAATATTTATACATATTCCCTACCAAGCCGTTAGCGTCAGACAAAATGGTGTATTTATATGCATTTTCTATTTAAAACAACGAATAAAGTCGTTTTAAATTATGTTTACGCCCAGCTCTTTCCGTTACGATTTTTTATGGCTGACCGATATAAACATTAGTTCGTACTTAGTTATCAGGTTAAATATAGATCCTAATCATAAAACAGGCACCAGAAAATGGACATGGTTAATTTATTGTTTCAAATGCAGTTCCAAAACGCGAAGCCATAATTGTTGGTCTCACACGCGGTAATCCTTTGCTTGATTACGTACACTACTGAAAATAACATCCTTTTTAAAATCTGTTTAAGACAGTTCTCAATGATTGGAACAATGATGCCTATCTGTCTAGCAGTGCCAATTAAAACGTATCTTCTGTTCGTTTATTAATAAGTTGACACTATCAGGTCATGCGTCATCATAGTTTGTCAAACTTCCTAACTTCTACAGTGGGTAAAACATAATAAATCATTTTAAACAAGGATACAAAATCTATACTAATATTATAAAGCTGAAGAGTTTGTTTGTTTGTTTGTTTGAACGCGCTAATCTCCGAAACTACTGGTTCAAATTGAATAATTCTTTTTGTGTTGGGTAGTCCAGTTATCGAGGAAGGCTATAGGCTATATAACATCACGCTACAACCAATAGGAGCAAAGATATAGTGGTAAATGTGTAAAAAACGGGAGAAAGAAGTCGCTATTCCACGCGGACGAAGTCGCGGGAAAGAGCTAGTGAATGGTATTTAAGGCATTCATATAAACAAGGATATAGTCTCGAATACCTGTAAGACCGCATTGATTCGCAAGATCTTAGTTCGTTGTTTGGCAGGAAGCAATTCTTACTATATTCGATTAATCCATAACGAATTCAGCCCAATTCACTATTCTATAGGCGCTCAAATCCGATTCTCGTGTAATTGTCAAGACTTACGGCGCTTACACATTCATCCATAACTTCGAATCCTTACTTGCCCCGGTTTGGCCATCCTAGTAGGTACTCGAAGCATTCGCACTAAGACATTTTTGCGATGCAATTCCAAAATTTACATTGACCCTTGTTTTTTTGTCTTAACGAGTCGTCTACTTTGTATGTCTTTTCTTATGAATTTTTTGTTCCAAATTGTGAAAATGCCTGCTTTATCGATCTTGGAATCATCAATTTTTCTTGCAATTTTTATGTGCTGTAGCAACAAATGGCTACCGTAATATTACATTTTCTAGGGCTGACCTAAATATTATACTCTACCTACAAAAGTTTTAGGACCAGTGCGCCCGCGCAGTTTGCAACAGCCATACAATGCAGCGCGCCAAGGTCGTACCATACAGAACTGATTGATTGCCGCCACCTCAGCAGCATACTAAGCGATGCACTTGTAACTCATTCCTGACGGGTTGTATGTGATCGGGTTTAGATATTAGTGGTTATCCTCTTTTAATAAGATTTGGAGATATTTGGTTACCTTTACCAAAAATAGGTAAATGTCCACTAAAGGTTTGTTCTCCCTCTGGTTCCCCTATAATCTCTGATAGCTTATGTATGGATAATGTATGTATGTATGTAGGTTTATTTTTAAGTATTTATGTAGGTATATTTTTAATTTTTGGCTTTTTGTTACGCCGCCGCATCGTTTCTGCTTCACGGCATTGGTTTTAAGCATTAAGTCCGCCATTTGTACTTTCATTTGTCTGTGCAATAAAGAATGTAATAATTAAATAGTCTCTGAGAAGAAAGATAAAGAAGAATGTGAAAGAAGAAGACGAATATGTGACGAGATAGGATTGTATGGAATCGGAAAACATACTACAGATGACCAAGCAAAGGATCGCTAGTTATTTAAGTATGTCGTTTTTTGCACTTACATATTCTGACTACTAACGTGGATGTAATAGAGCTATTATGGAAAAGCTGATTTGTCAGAACTCAATGAATGAATGAGTTATGTGTATTTGGTGAGTAGTAAAAAAGACCGACATTTGGACAGTAACTTACCTATCTTCTGACTTCTTAAAGTCTACGAGCTTATGGGTTTTTTAGGGTTCCGTAGCCGAATGCCAAAAAACGGAACCCTTATAGTTTCGTCAAGTCTGTCTGTCTGTCTGTCTGTCTGTCTGTCTGTCTGTCTGTCTGTCTGTCCGTCCGTATGTCACAGCCACTTTATTCTGAAACTATAAGCATCACATAGCTGAAACTTGATAGGTAGGTGCATCTTCTTCACCGCTTTCCGATTCAGATACAAAAAGTAAGAAAAAATAATATTTAAGGGGCTCCCATACATGAAACTAAAATCAAATTTTTTTTTTTACTCAAACCTATACGTGTGGGGTGTCTATGGATAGGTCTTTTAAAATGATGTTGAGGTTCCTAAAACCATTTTTTCTAAAAGTGTAAGGTTTGAGATTTAGACGCTTCCAAAGTGGTAAAATGGGCGTCCCCCCCATCTAACTTTTGAACTAAGAAAGTGAAAATTTTGAAAAAAATATATGATGTAGATCTCAACAAAAACTTGCAACGAAAATTGGTTTGAAGGAGATCGAACCAGTAGTTTTTGAGATATTGCACATTTTTATCAACCGCAAATATAACTTTGTCTTTCATACAAACACTATGAAAAACAAAGTTATTTTTGCTGTCACAATATATTGTGATGTTTTCGTTAAGTGAAAGTAAGTGGACCCTGAATTCAGTTAAGGGTGGCACGGAACCCTCAGTGCGCGGGTCCGACACGCACTTAACCGGTTTTTTATGAAAACTATCTGTGAAATCGAAATTTATTTCCAGTCTTCTAGGAATTAGGTACGCCAAGTAAGCAGTTAAAGAGCATATTTAAATAACTGGGTTAAGAACCTGTTAACTGTCCAGGGCCATTATTGTAGTGGTTGGCGACACTTGTCTGTGACAATAAACTCCTGTCATAGCCTGTGTTTGCAAATAACGTTAAAATTATAGGGCTGCTTAATGCCATGAATGTTCGCTGAAAAAATCTACAGAAATACTGTTTACCCTCTATCGGTTACATAATGAACCTCTCTTACCTTAAAATTCGTAGTTAAATCCTTTTCACTACGAATCAAGGACAGTGATTGTGAATTATTTCTTTCAAATCTCCAAATGATATGCATTTGGAGTCACAATTACCTACCTATTTGTCCTTATAGGACTCTTCACACCAATTCACATTTTAGGCTTAGATTCACTATTTTATTTTACCCTAACTATACCTAATCGTGATTCATGTTCTTTCACGGAGTTATACAGCAAAGTATTTGGATTTCTTAATACTTAAAATAAGATAGTGCAAGCGAGCATATTACTTGTATTTTGTAGTTTTTTTTGTTTATTTTTATTAGTGTTACCTAAATCTCAGTATTTTGAGGCATTTATTGCTTATTGGGTATTTTGAGATATTTTATTATTTGTCTTTTCCCTGACTGGATGTTGCTGGTGATTCTCTCTGTCAGCAGACAACCCTGCTTCACTTTGGCAGTTGACCCGTTTTCTCTTCCTCGTGTCAACAGAAATACACCGCGGCTAATGTTTCTGGATTTACGAGTAACGTGAAAGCGTTGCTACTGATGGATATTCTTATGGAAGTAACAAATAAATGGAATACAAAGCTCTTGAAGCAATTTATATGTGCTGCACATAGCACTTTATAAGTGCTTCGTGCAAGAAAATAAGTACGAGTAAAAATATAGTGGTTAAGGAGTTGGGTGCAGATCAGGGCGAGATTAAAGATCCTTTGATAGTCTTGTGTAGTCTTGCGTGATGAAAATTTTACATTTGTTTCAGTCATTATATTTAGTAACGTTTCCATTGAATGCGTATAGATTTCGTTGCTCGTATTTGACGAGCACTATCAATAACTTAACTTTGACTTATAACAAAGTTTAATTTTAGCTCTTGCGCAGTTTCGTTACGAGATAACTATACCTAGTATTAGCTTACCTAAATTGTATTGAATGGTTGAGCCGAGATCTACTGACTAACTTGCGTTAACTATTATTTCCAAGATCTGCGTGTACAAAACATAGTTCGATCGCGAATACATATGTGAACGCTTTAAGACATCGAGGCTTTGTACGAAACAGAAGTCCTACTACACAACAAATTGAACATCATATCCCACTATAGCCCTCTCTCTCGCACACCTAGTCATGATTGTTTGAGTGAATAGGACCGCAGCAGTCATCAATGTTAACATTGTCTGTCAGAACAGCACCGCAGTCAGTCCCTAGGTACACGGTATTGCGGCTCATTGGCCGTTATCAATTGGTATGTAATCGCCTTTAATAGAATGCAATTGTCTTAACCTTGCCCTGGGAGCGAGAGGACACATCTTCCCGATTTTATAAGTCACATCCTGCTTTTTGTTTCACGAACCATTTGCTAATATCGTTTTGACTTCCGCACCTATGGATAACAAGACATTGTTACTAACCTGATTGTTCTTATCCTTCCTTCCTTAAGGAAATGATGGTAAATAGTATGAATATCTTCTAGGGATCCTCAATCATTGGTGTTAACTATCTTGATAGCGAGCGAGTCATATCTGTTTTTCCGAAATTGTTTGGCTTCTCCGAATGATACCGATTATCTAACTGAGTAACAAATGGGTTTCGTTTGCGTAAAGTGTGGTTAAGAAGAGTTTTATTTTCTTTAGCAAAAAATACTGTAGGTACATTATTTTTAGTGTTAATTGCTTGCATTATTTTCAAGCTTTTTATGTAGGTTTGTGCTTGAACATGATTTGATCGGTAATTTTAAGGGTTCCGTAGCCGAATGGCAAAAAACGGAACCCTTATAGTTTCGTCAAGTCTGTCTGTCTGTCTGTCTGTCTGTCTGTCTGTCTGTCTGTCTGTCTGTCCGTCCGTATGTCACAGCCACTTTATTCTGAAACTATAAGCATCACATAGCTGAAACTTGGTAGGTAGGTGTATTTTGTTCACCGCTTTCCGGTTCAGATACAAAAAGTAAGAAAAAATAATATTTAAGGGGGGGCTCCCATACATAAAACTAAAACCTAAAAAATTTTTTTTACTCAAACCTATGCGTGTGGGGTGTCTATGGATAGGTCTTTTAAAATGATGTTGAGGCTTCTAGAACCATTTTTTCTAAAAGTGTAAGGTTTGAGATATAGACGCTTCCAAAGTGGTAAAATGGGCGTCCCCCCCATCTAACTTTTGAACTAAGAAAGTGAAAATTTTGAAAAAAATATATGTTGTAGATCTCAATAAAAACTTGCAACGAAAATTGGTTTGAAGGAGATCGAACCAGTAGTTTTTGAGATATTGCACATTTTTATCAACCGCAAATATAACTTTGTCTTTCATACAAACACTATGAAAAACAAAGTTATTTTTGCTATCGCAATATATTGTGATGTTTTCGTTAAGTGAAAGTAAGTAGACCCTGAATTCAGTTAAGGGTGGCACGGAACCCTCAGTGCGCGGGTCCGACACGCACTTAACCGGTTTTTTAAATACCTATGTACCACTAGGTGAACATTGTTTTACAAAAACATACAGGTCAAACAAAACCTCCTATTTACCGATTTAAAAAAGGAGGTTATCAATTTGACAAGCATGTATGTAATATCGTTAGATTTTGATAATATTTGAGAACGTTGATCTACAAAGGTTTCTTGACACGTGTGCATAATTTCGTAAGTGTATGTATCATTGTATTTTATATGTTTGTTATGGATTTCTCGAAAACGAGAAGCCATATCGAGATGATTCTTTTTTAGTTCAATAAGGTATATTCCAACTAGGCAGACAGTATTTTCGAATTCGGTTAAAAAGGTGTCAGACAACAAAGCCTCGTAAACTGGCTTTTATTAAAATTTCGGTTATAAAACTTTTCCGGTGCCCAAAAACGGATCCATTGTGCGATTTTAATATTCAATCGATATAGAGATGTGCATCGAGATATCGTTAATAGCATCCGAGTCGCGAATTCAAATCGATTTTCGGATGACGATCGAATAAATTACAGATTGCAAACGATGTCGGCGGATGTTCACGTCGACCTACTAAAGTATTTTTAATGCTTTTTTACGTAAAAATACTTCAACTGTTGAGGAATCCAGAATTCCATTATTCACGAGTTATCGTGTCGGTATTTTCTTAAAAAAGTTATTTTACAATAATAATTTAAAATATACAGTGTGTCCAGGCATGTAATAATTTAAAGGCAATATCTACAACGAATTTCATTGAGGAAATTACCCCATATGGGGGGTCAATTTCAAAACCCAACGATATGGCAATGAGTTTTGTTTTATTTTTTACAAAAAATACCTTACTTGTAAAATTTACGGCGGTTTGAGTCTTACGTCGTGTAGGGGATCGTTTTTGGTGTTATTTTAAAGTAGAAAGTGTATTGTAACTAATACATTAAAGGCTATCAAATTAAGTTTTTGATTTCCGAAAGGAGAAAGTCTTTTTTACAGTTTTTTTGCGCATTTGGGCAATTCATTCTAAAATTGTGCTAAAATGAGACTATTGACATACCTTAAATACACGCATAATCGTAAATTTTCAACCGATGGTCAAAAAAATTAACCATTAGTTAAGTTAACTATCGATCACGCAACAGGACCTTAGCCAGTTATAAAAATGTGTTTGATGTAGGTATATCGCGAAACATTATTTACTCTTTCAATAATAGGAGTATATCATTTTAAGTACTAAATATTAGAAAGGTTCTCATGCCGTCGCGTGGGTAACCCAACGTGATCAAACTACTCGTATAGTAACAAGTAAGAGTACCTATTAAACTCGGGATAGTCTCCACTTAGCAGGACAGTTCTAAGACCTCACAGTCAGAGGGCTTCATTGATCCAAAACGATGGGGATGTTTACGGGCGTCTTCCGTGCGCGGGATGACATTTCGATTCCGCTGCGACGCGGAAGCGATTAATTGTTCGGCGATCGGCGCGTGCGCAATGTTGTGACCACACATTCGAAAGAAATATGTCAATTTTTTCAATTGGCTCTCTCGGTTTAGCCACGACGGAAAGGTTAGGAATCGGACAGAACAAAAAAGAATTCGGTAAATACTCGGATCGTAATAAGAAAGGAAAGGAAAAAATGTGGAACGCTATGTCAATCTTGTGTTTTAGTCTTGTGTTTTTACGGATTGACTTCATAAACATTTATTTTGAATTAATGCCTGACGCTTCGAATACTTTGCAGCATCCATTTAGCAGCATTTTATTCATTTAAATGTATTTGTTTGGGTTGGGTGGTTCTTTCCCTGCAAGAAAGCTAAAGTGATATACAGCCTTGCCCTAATGGCAATTTTTATTTCAGTATTTGGTCTTCTTAGCACCGTGCTTTTTTATAAAAAAAGGCCATTACATCTTTCAGGTGACCGTATTAAAATTCTGTTAGTATGTTGGATTAAGATTTATTATATTTTATTTGTCAACTACAAATCACAAACGCGTGTTGTTATGTTGATTCTTGCATTTCACCTATTTTGCATTCTGAATATTTCAACAATTAATACTAGCTAGTCATACGCATGTCTAATATTCCATCACAAAGTTTGGTCACCATATAACGGATGCATCTAAGCATTTTTTTCAGCGGCCGCATTTAGAAGTAGTTTTTTCCGGCCAACTAGGTATCCGGTCGAATACTCGCAGCTAAGTCCGATGCTTAATGATGTCCTGCTAGGCTAAGTAAGTGTAGAGACGGCTTCTTTATAATGGGACTCACTTCCTATGCGTAAAGCCACGGGTTTCATTTCAGTGCCTTATACATATAATAAAAAAATGATATTTTTATTTGAAAAATATTGGAAACTAGTCACATATTGTTCTGATCCCAAAGTTATTTATTGGCTATTTGCACTTGTGTTATGGAAATCGGAATCAACGGTGGTGCCACAGCAATAATAGCAAGCTTGCCATGCTCAACCATTTTTTTTATATCTATCTATCCATAAAAAAAAGTACTTTTAACTCAATGATAAAATAAATGTGTCATTCAAAACTAACAATTATGAAAATTTTACGACTCCGAGTCTCTGATTATATTTGTTTGTAAGCTTTAAAAGTCCATCTCCACACTACGTACCACTCAACCATCCTAACCATCGACGAACTGACAGTCGTTCTGGAAGTCATTAGTCACGTGCTTCGTGGACACCCTGTATTTATGGAACTCGTCCCAGCATTGTATCCCGGTATAAGGGAATTTGAGAGAATTCCAATAGAAGGTAGATGACGTATGAGGGTAAATTTTCGAACCGTCCTTTTTTTCGTCATTACGGTGGCAAATTTTATTTTTCACTGTTCGTCGAAACTAAATGCGTAAGAATAAAGATTTAGATGCTATGAATCTAATAATTTATAAGGCACTCTTTGAAACTAAATACTTTCGGAGATATAAATAAATTTTGAATTCGCGCCACCTAAATGATGATAAGAGCCACCGAAATTACCCTAACCATTAATCAACTAAGCAAAATTTCTAAAATATTCAAATAAAAATGCGTTAGTGTAATTTAATATTTTCTTTATACTAATCAACGTTTTAATTAGGAACTTTGTCGAAACAGTTACATATTTTTTTATTTCAAGTACTATAATGTTGAAAGTTTGAGCTAGGCTTTTTCTTCTTCTTCTTCCTAGCAACTGTCCCGTCTGGTGACGGGGTCTACTTTCCGACTATTCTTCCTCCACTTTGCCTTATCCTGGACGTCGTTCTCCGGTAAGTCACAGCTTTCTAGGTCTTTCTTAACAACACTCAACCATCGCAGTTTAGGTCTTCCTCTTCACCTTTGACCCGGTAGGTTTTGGTTTAGTGCTACTTTACCGATGTAGTCAGATGGTCTCCTTTTCACGTGTCCAAACCATTGCAGCCGGTTTTCTTGTAGTTTATCGGCGACGTCGCGCACGCCTAGGCTTCCACGCACGTACTCATTGCGGATCTTGTCAAGCTTCGTCACTCCGACATCCATCGCAGCATCTTCATCTCAACAACTTGGATGGTCTGCACGTGTTTTTTTGTGACCGCCTAGGTCTCGCTATCAATGTAAGCAGTGGTCTTATGACTGACATGTACACCAGTATTTTTTACTTTATGGGCATTCTACTGTCACATGTTATGCCCGTAACTTCGCGCCACTTGAGCCAGGCGGCTGCTATGCGATGCTGTAGGTTATTCTTCATATTACCAGACTCGTTCATCGCGCTGCCGAGGTACTTGTACTCCTGACACAGTTTAATCACCTGTCCATCTATTACTATCCGAACAGGGTCAAGAGGGTAAACAGGGAAAGTTTGAGCTAGGCTTCATGTTTTTGAATTATAGTAAATGATAATTGAGCATCTACTAGTAATAATAATTGATTATCTATCATTACGTGTTTAAAATAAATATTGTATTGATTGTTAGGGTATTTATCGTTACAGTGGCTTATTCGTCATTCCAGTGGCCCAATACACCACCGCAATTATGCCACCGTAATGATGACAAAATGTTTTTTTCATGATCATTACTTAACTAAATAATTCATTGCGTAGATATTAACAAGTCGTTATATTGAACCAATAATCTATAACATACATACTTGAAGTTACAATACAACACTCTGTTCGTTGTCAAAAACATGCCACCGAAGTTATCACACACGGTGACCAAAACACATTTCTCAAAAAACGTACCTCGGAAACTAGTTGAAACTTGCGTATTCGCCGTCCTTTCCAGACTCAAGTTAGGGCACGACTAACGCCCAGGATGGTCCGAAACATAAATGGGTCGTATCATTGCTTGGAAAATGGAAACAATTACTCAACTGCAAGCATTGCAAGATCAGTTTCACGCGGGACACAGACATATTGGCGTCTCATTATTTTATAATAGTTAGTGAAGTTTTTATGCTTTTAGTTATGAAATGGAATAAACATCTTTCAAATAAGATAGTTTGATGAAAGATACGTCAAAATTTCGAGGAATTGTGAGTGGTTTTGTGCGCGTAATTTAAAATGGGACAAGCCTCCCAGGGGTAGGCCGCTTATACAAGTCGGATGTTCAACGTGTTATTTCTTGTAAGTTTTGTGTTAATTCTTATCTACTCTTTTATGCACGTTTAAGTTACGAGCTATATTTATAAGAAAGCGTGTTTTGAGTCTGTTTTGAATGATAGTTTTTTTATTAAGGTCACCGGACGCTCAAAAAAGTACGCTTGAAAATTTACCCATGAGTACGCGCTGATGACCTTTGAGGGCCTCAATTCCGTAAATTGAGTCGTCACTGAGTTGTGCATCAGATGTTCGTAGTACAATTGATTGAGCTTTCAATGCTGCTGACTTTAAGCACAAGATGTGTTACAATAGCACAACTGAATGACTACTGGTCGACAGATTTAGGTACCAGGAATGTCCGAACGTTTTGAAACAAGTGCATGAAACTGTAAAACATGATTCATGGTTCTTCAATCGTTACATAACGGTAGATCAGTTGCAGCAATAATTGACTTGTATTTTCGTAAACTGACATACAAGAAACGGTGTTTCTTTCTAAAAAATCTAATGATAATATTTCGGATATTAGCATATTTACGTATGAGAATTGGACATGACGGGTATAAACACGTAATACAAATATGGGCTAACACGTTCGGGGACACTATTCCAGACACAATAGATGTTTTATTGTTTTCACGCCTGTAGGCGTTCACTGTCCCGGAACGTGTTAAGTTGAATTTTGCAAATGCTTTCTTTAATCAGTCAGGTATCAAACGAATGCCGAGAGTCGCATAACAATGGAATTTTTATTGTGTCTCGTTTACACATACTTGACGAGTTAATGCGTTATCTCGTCATTGTTGTGAGGTTGCTCTCACTTATTATTTACTAAATTGTTGAGATCACTAACTGTATTTTTATTAGATAACTTTTGTAGCTACCAAACCTCAGTTCTGCTGCTGTACGAAATCGTACCTTTTAACACACACGTAATGTAGGTAATATCGTAACTACATCAAAAGCTACTACTCATAATAGAACAAGTTAACACCATATTTGGGCATCAATAGGCTATTAAACATAAGTCATCGCCACCATATGCTGTGTAAAGACTCTAGTTAACTCAACCAACGCAAAATCAGTTAACCGTTTTTATTCATATTGAACTATCAACTTGAGCAGTCAATAGCTTTTACAATAAACTTGACTGTAAAATATTAAGTGTAGGGTTTAAATGTGGGTGTCCATTGATTCGATTGTGCGAATCGGGCCAGAGAAAGCGCCTCACAATACATGTCTTGTTTTATTAATCGATTTGATTGATGTGCATTGAATGTTTGAACACGGTTTTGAAAACAGGCTGTCTGAGGAGCAATATAGATTTATTGTTGTATTACGACCTAAAATACTGTAAGTAGTCATTTCATTGCATTGCACAAAATGTTTCAGTTATTATCTAGAATTCTAGTCAAAAATTTAAGAATACTTACGACCTGTTTTCCAATATCCTAATTAGTTGGTTAGCGATGTCAATCTAATACTTCATTAACTTCATCATCATCACAAATACTTGTCATACTGCAAAAGGTTTCGGCATATGTTTTTTACAGTCGGCCGCCTGCCTGACTCCAAATAAATAACTAACGATATTACCTACATTACGTTTGTGTTAAAAGGTACGACTTCGCAGCAGAACTGACTTCATTAACTTCATACGAAATGAAAATCATGTTCCGTATTTGAATTATTCTTTGGTAAGTGCTTATTTGTCGATGCTGAAAAATGACCTTAATCTTGCTATATTGAACATAGGCGGATCAATCGAAAAAACCTAGAAGATTGTGTAATTTTACATCCTGTATTGTATACCTTACAAAATAATTTCTAAAAATAATTTGCCTTCAGTTGTATTCACTATATGTGTCCGAACTTACGTACGGACCTACTTCACTCACTTTTGACTAACTTCAGAAAAGATCACGTCCTCAATTTGGTTCTACGTTTTTTATACTTAAATGTATCAGGTATAGACCTCTTAAACTGATGAATTACTCGTTATTATCTACACAAAGTTCGACGGGGCAAGTCGCGCGCAGGAGCTAGCTTACTAATATATGCGCGCCGGGTAAACGCATAAATCGTCGCGACCTCTGCTCTAACTGTACACGCGGGTAGTGTGTTGGTACACTTCGCATCAGTTATTGATGTGCTTAATTTATGGATCTAAATTGAAATAAACTGAAAGATACAATGAGAACTGCTTCTGCATGTCATTGTGATTTAGCGGTCCCAGCATACTTCACTTCGCCCCGACTCGGCACCGTTTCATAGTTTTAACCTATTCGGGGTCAAGACAAAAACAACAAAGTATAAATTGAAAAAATCGGTTCATCCGTTCTCAGGTTAAAAGTTCAGTAACTAACACGACATTCTTTTATGTATAAAAATTTTGTTCTTATTTCAGGTACAAGCTTTACTCTTCCGTCTTTGAATGGGTGGGTATTTTTTTCGTAACTAAGGTATCTATTTTAAAAGCCCTATGTTATAACTTTTTGTTCTGAATATTTGTTACACTATATTTATTTCCAAGTGTACACGGGCGTGTTAGTTAAATGTTCCGATACAGTCAACGTGCAATTTACTAATCCCAGGAAGATTTGTGGCGCAAAATTTACCAGTTTCACCTTTTAACTTTGCCAGGGACTTAAGTTTACTTTACTTGTTACGTGCAGCCAGAGTGTGTCGCAGCTTAGTAAAATAGGGTCTGGGTGCTTATTGCTATGTTGCTTTGACAGTTAAGCAGCTCTGATTTTAAACGGTTTAGGAAATTCGTATAGTTCATTCAGCAGATTCGCGTGGGACAGCTTACACGAGTGGGTGAAATAGAAATACTTTAAAAATTTCTTAAGTTGCATCGCATGCCGATATGGTGACTCAACTAGTTGAGCGGGATTTCAACTGCTTGGAACTTGCAAAACGCCCCCTGGGATTTTCGAAAAAAGAGGATGCTTCTATCCAGATGCGTTTTTATTCAACTTTAACATAAAAATAAACTGTTCTGAAAGCTCAGATTGAAGGGCCTAAATCGATCGATTGAAAGAATGAAAGAAAGAAAAGCTTTTATTGATTAAGGATATCACAAACACATACATACACAAACAGACAAACGCTCACAAGTCTACAAAAAAATGCGCGTGTTTTAAAGAAAAAGTCACTAAAATAGTCATTCATTTGATTGGCATTTTGTTAATGTTTTTTTTTTTTAAAAAAAACAATCAATAAACTGTTAGTAATAATTTAAACCAAAGTTAGTTCCTGGAGCCGTGCATCTAAAATGGCATGATTTAAGTAGCAGCTCCTTCATGGAAATGTTATACATTTTACCGTAGTAAATAATGCTAAATCGACACAATCTCTTGAATCCCTGTAGTAATGCTAAGCCTCCTCTAAAATACATTATGGATGATGTTGTGATTCGCTAAATGATGCTTTCAAATCGATCTTATAAATTCTCGATAGCCCTTAGTTTGTCACGTAATCTGCGTATCCATTTATCACTGTGACGACGTCATAACAGTTCCGGCACGATGTATCGATATAAGGCTCCGATCGTAAAATGTGCAATATCGATAAATCGATTCAAATAGGACGTTTATAGGCCTGTATTCAATGTAGTCTTGGAGGTGGCTTAAAATCGAGAGGGTTAAATAGATTTAAATGGGACAAAATATTACCTACGTAACGTATCCAAAAGTACTGCTTCCGTTTGTCATAGTGAGGCTATGTTCTATCAGAACTATTATTTAAAATGGTGATTGAATATTATAATATTGTCTTATTTTTTACACGGTTTGTTACAAAACCTCCCGTTTGTAAAGAGTTGCTTCAGTACCTACTGTATGTATGTATCTAACAGTTTTAAATTTAGGGAAATCTTCTAATGCGTATTGTAAATTTACCTTGTATACAGCCATGATTGGTAAAGTATCTACAGCTTTATAGTTTGGATCTAGGTCTGGCTCGGACCTCTTCTGAGTAACTTGATTTTATCAAAATCTTCAAAAGCCACTTGGAGCTTGTTTTCGGAACTGAAATGGGTCGGGTCAGTTTGAGATCTGAAAGCACGCTTAGTGGATTTAGAATTGGTTGTGAAACTGTGTAGGTGATATTTGCATTGCAATATTATTGTGTAACAATCCAATAAGGAAGTGAAATGATCAGGCAGTAAAATGTTTAACAGTAAGTAAGCGCCACTATTATTAAAATCAAGTTGCTACTGAATTATTGAAATTAGGTTATATGGTAACTACATACTTATTGCTACAAGCTTTAGTGCTTGGAGGTTACTTTCGAAATAAAGCACAGGATTGTGAGTTTGCGATAGATTGTAAACGTTAGGTTAATGTATTTTTTTATTTCGTATTTTCTTACGACCTTTTTCAATATTTTTTGCAGATTCCAACAATTTTGTAGCAATGGAAGCGACAACTACCTACTAACTTTGCTTTTTAAGTGTAATATATAGCTTTTTTAATCGAGAAATATTATTTCCAGTCTTTCGGATTTTAGGATTAGCTTAGTTCTAGAAAACTATTATTCTGACTCTGTCACCTTGATGCTGACATAGACTGAATGATAGTGCAAGTGGGCCTTACACTATAAAAGTCTGATATTATGATACGTTTTGTAAGTTAATTTCTATAATTTAAAATTATTTTAAAGTTTATATTGGCAAACACATACTTTGTATGATTCGAATCAGCGTTTGCCTCTGTAGTTCTAAACCGTTCCATAGTTATTCCTCGTCGTAAATCTCCTCGAACGGCACTCCTGCGCACCGATCATGTCAATGCGCTGTTATTATATTTGAATCTGACGTTCGGAGCATACAAATTGCTATTGAGATAAAAATCTTACTAGGAACGGCTAGCCATTTGCTATCGGGCATCGTTAAGTACGGCTATGAAAGGTAAACTTCGATGGCTAGTTATTTACTTCTAACGAGATTGTTAACCATAGTTTCATGCGTATGATAGAGAAGTAGAACAATCAAATAAAATCAAAATGCTATGAATTATGAAAAAGAGTGTAGGCGTTCGTTCTGATCCGTTCCTAATTGTTCTGAAATCCGTTAATACAATAATCGTTTGCGGATCCGAAGCATTTCATAGTAGGGATTCCATACTAAAAACCTTTCGGATCCGAAAAACGATAATCGTTTTGATATGTATTCGTCATAATCATCAAATGTAAAAGCTAGGCTCTTGTCGGTGGTGTTTTTTTTCCATAAATACTCAAATTATGGAAGATAGTGTGGTGGATTCCTTCTTGAATTCCACACCGCAGCTTAAGAACAGGGGGTTTCCCATCTCTTTGCCAAAAGCCTTTCCTGATATACGATATCTTTAGCCTTCTACCAGTACTGATGTTGCTGCTACCCAAAACCAGGGGCGCTTATTAGATGGCGGCGTTTACTCGCCATGGCACAGGATCGTCACTGAATATTGTAACTTTTAATAGAGAATCCCATCCCACTAGACTCCTACTACTACACTCTAGTAATTTATTCCTGCCGCTTTTTGGTCGGGGATTGCATATTTAACATATTCGCAGCTAACTACCATATCTGGTGGCCGTTTACTATCCGCCACCTGTACAGCTCATCCCTAAACTAATGTATTCGGTGCAAGATGAAAAAATAATCTAACTCAAATGAGTGCAAAACTGTCCAAAAGCTCCTCCACCCAAAAATAAATAAACCAAATTATGACAGGTAAATCCGCACTGCGCCCGCGTGGTGGAGTATGGCTCATACTACCTCACATTTGAGGTAAGGCCTTTGCCCAGCAGTGGGATGCTACAGGCTAACTTTACTATTTTTTATGACAGGTAAATATTTACTATAAGAAAATAATGATAGATTTAAGAATAAATAATAACTCTAAGTAAACCGCTTTATTGAGACTTCAGCAAACGAGGTCTTAATGAAGCGGTTTACCTAGAGCGGTGTACACAGATCGTAAAAAGATTACTGCAGTGAGGTATTGTATATGTGTTATGGTCTCAAAGTTCAAATAAGTAATAACCGTAGGTGTCTCTCGTAATTCGTTCCCGTGTAGCCGTCAAATCGTCCTATTGTTCTTTTCTCGGAGTGTCCAATATAATTTCTCTTAGATGTCTTATTATTTGCATGCCCCGTGGCTCGTAAACCTTTATTGCGATAAGCATAGGGCTTATTTTAACGGAGATGACAGCAGATTATAAGGTAATGGATGAACAATACAACAATACGCATGCGACGAAGATTTAAATCACTGGATGATCCATGCACCATGATACCTCTAGGTACGAAAAGGTGATATACACACAGTCTTCATTGCTAAATGAATAAAGCAGTGCATCCACCACATAAGCAATAAAAAATAGTATAAATTTTCATTACGTCAACCTTTACGTGTTTGTTCTCATTTCCATTATTATCAACTTCACTACTCGTATCCTCTAAGATGATTTTTCAATCACCCTTTACATCAACATCTGCAGAATAAAACAAAACATTATTTCTCTTCTCAAAAAACATGAAACATGCATGATGAACACGAGTACAAATGTTAGGTTAGTAGTTAGTTATAGCTTAGTTCCTATCACTTCTGGGAAACTAGTGTCTAAAAGTACTCGTAACTTTCAAATAGACCTTGGTACAATAAACACAAAATCGCAATAATATACTATTGAAACGCGTTACTCAATCCGTGATGCTTTTTATTTGCATAAAAAGGCATGATTTATTTAAAGTGATAATGGCATCACGGATTGAGTAACGCGTTTCAATAGTATATTATTGCAATTTTGTGTTTATTGTACCAAGGTCTATTTGAAAGTTACGAAAGAAAGAAAGAAAGAAAGAAAGAAAAAACGAGTTATCACTTTGAATAAATCATGCCTTTTTATGCAAATAAAAATAGACTTGTTTCAAAGTTTTACCGATCACAGTTCTACATCTTCGTACTCAAGCTGCGTGGGCGCAAGGTTGCCGGCGCCACAGCGCGCCAGTATTGATATTGGCCGGTGTTTATGCTCACGCGTACGATGTATTGCACTCCGCAAACCGCACTTTGATATCAAGTGAATTGTGGTTTGAGGTGTAAAAAGTTAGGTGCACTCTAACTTAACTTTAAATATTGTACATAAATAATCTTATGAAGAGCTTTATATAACACTTATGAAAAGCTTTATTCTATGAATAGTATTTTTTTAAATGCAAATATGAAACTGCTTTTAAAATACCTTAAAAAGACAAGTGACTATTTAAAACAACATTTTCAAATTTTATTTCTAGAAAGGACACAGGTAACATCCATTTACCCTACATCTATCGTATCTTTTTAAACCAAACTTGTCAATTTCATATTTTTAACCCATCAAACCCGACCTTTCCCCCCAATCTAAATCCTGACACTCAATTACCAACATTTCAAATCCGAAATCCTGTAGTTTTTAGTTTTTTGTGCGCACGCGCCGGAAGGAGCGGCGTAGATCACCGGTACAAATTGAGCTGGCCCTTGGACTGTGTGTGGATTGATTGATCGTCTGTTCGGATTGGGTGTTTCGTAGTTTAGAATATTTTAGGACGTTACGAGTTGAGGAAATGCATTTTTTGGTGCGGTTGCGATTGACAAAAGAATGCTTAGCTTTAAATTTATTTATACAAATAAATTATTGTTTATTTTTATTTATTTTTTTGTATTTCTCTAATATACATCTTTTTATGAGTTCGATTACCTTGTTAAATTCTGAAGGCTGAATATGGTGGTAAACTTTTTTATCCCCTGACGCAAAAAGAGAGGGTTATAAGTTTAATGTGTCTGTGTATCTGCGTATCTGTCTGTGGTATCGTAGCTCCCAAACGAATGCAGCAATGCAGGTAATTTTATCCCGAGAATTTTATAATGTGTTACTTTTAAATGTCGGAGGGTTTATAAAATATAAAATATATATACGTATTTTAAAAGGAGTTAAAGAAAGCGAGAAACGATTTATTTTATAGGTGTTAATGATTCTTTTTTCTAATACAAATGTTAGAAATTGACGAATAATAGCAATAAATAGCGAAACAATAAACAAATATCATTAAATAAATATAATAAATAAATAAATATGCGCCAGGCAACACCCCAACCTGGTTTCGTGGTAGGAATTTTCTTCATTAACATTTATTATTATTAGTTAGTGTGTAAGGCTTGTGTGATACAATGTTCTTTTCCAATCCTGCAAAAAGCTGTAAAAGTTGATTACAAACTAGATTACCTAGCACATGAAATCTAAGCCATTAACCAATCTGAGCGCAAAGAACCAAACGAGGAAACTATATATACTTGTAGTTCACTCTATAGATCGATCGATCGATACATGAATGGATCTATTAAAAGCGTGCTATAGTTAGCGGCGCTTATGAATGGCGTGAATGTTGTATGAAATGCATCGAGTGCATTATGAAATTAGGTGTAAGAGTGATTGAGGTTCTTGTGTTTATGTGCTTTTTCTTTGATGAGAGTGGAGGTGATTGTGGAACGTATCGTCATGTTTTGAGTATAGTTTCGATTTTTCATTTGTTGTTAATGATGAGTCTAATTTAGAGTGGAATTCTCCTAGCATTTTTCAGCTTGGAGAAAACAATGCATTGATTAGCTTTTAGATTGTCAATCAGTGTTTGAAAATAGGGCCTATTATGGTGCTTTTTTAACTTGGCAATTTGGAAGTGTATTATTCCGGCTTGGCTATTTTTACTATGTATGTATGTAGTTGCTAAATAATAATCTATGTCTTTTATCGTCAAAAATCGCCGATACACTAATGTACTCTCATAGAAAACCGACAGATTAGGCTGTTAAAAAGGTGCCCCTGGGTTAGCCAGGTTAGGTGGGGTAATCCACAATCTGGGGATCTAATTAGCTTATAACTAGTATAAAAAGGTGCCTAACTGAAGTGAGAGTAGGCCGGTCATGTCAGTCGCATACCGGACACCTCTGGGCTAAAATTTGTATCTCGTGAATCCAGAAACCGATGCGATGGTGTGACGAGCTAGACTTAATAATATGACCAAGTCTGGGAAATAATTGTCCAAAATTGTGGAGAGTGGAGTGAAGAAAGGGTTAAGAGACCATTGTCCTGCAGTGGAACACCAAAGGCTGTTAATAAGAATAACAAGATACAATCATTTATATTTTTGTTGATTTCTGTTCCTTTGATGTTGACAGAGAGAAGCGATCGATAAACGCTGTCACGTTTAAATCCCTGAGATGTACTCGTACTTACATATAAGATTTATTAGCAAATTCTGGATTTTGCAAGATGCCCTAGCCGTCCGGTGGTCAAATGAAATATTCTGCAAAACATTAAGCGTTACATTTACATTAATATTCCAGCTGCTGTTTATTATTCGGCCATTAAACGTTTCTTTGGAACAGGAAGCCGGAAGAAGTGGAGATCTTCCACGAAGCAATATGAACTGCAGTAATTTACTCTAGCTATAGATATGGGCTAGTTACATTAGTTCTGCTCCCTTATTTCCAGAATAATTTGTAGCGTCGTCTTGTGCTTGTGAGGTAGAGCACAGAAATAGCATGACGTCTTTTGGTTTAACTAGGTCCGTAATATCTAGTGTATTATGTGAAAACGAACGTAAACAAATAAATAAAATTATCATACTTGATAATTTATAAAGATGTAAAGTAAAGACCATCTATTTTCCAATGATATACTACCTACACAAAGTAAAAAAAAATATAAATTTACATAAGAATACGCTTTACCATTGGAATTTGAAAATAATAATATATCATAAATAACCAACAAAATGTCTATACATTTTTTAGCTACCGCTACGTCAGACTCAAAGTAAAACATAAATAAATACCGAACGAAAAGCAAAGAAATCATTAATCAAACGACGGAATAAATCAAAGTGCACCGAGCGTTACGCAACGCTCGCGTTATTGCGTTTCCCATTTCCACTGTGTGACATTGCGAGTGACTGAGACGAGTATAAAACAAGTCAAACGAAAGAGAGAGACGGTTATAATGCCCTTCGCGCCGCCCCAATCGCACGCGCAGCTTCACTGAAAGCTCCGCTACCAAATTTTCAGTCGTTACTCGAACGTCGCAGCGTGCAGACGCCTGTACGGTCCGTTTTTTCATTTCAGACCACGACCGCACCGCGTTTTCGTACCGGACGATTTCAGTTGACAACCAGTGCTTGTGTATTCAATTTTTGTGACTAAAACAGTTCTGATATACATTTGTTATTGTGACAACGTATTAGCGGATGCCAGTACGTGAATTGTGCACATTCCGTGTATCTGGTAAGACGATTTGTGTTTATTTTAAGATATAATTAAATATAGAACGGCGGGATAATATGAAAACGTAATTAGTTTCATATTGGACATGAGTCACTTTTCTCGGTATTGTTTTTGGTGATTAGAATTAATTGTAAAAATGTGTGAGAATTATGGCGGGAGCATAAAAGTTCGGTAGATTAGTCATTTGAATTATTATAATTAGCTGTAAGTTCGCTAGTTTATCTCTAGCAATAGTGTTTATCAATGTCGTTAATAATTCATTCGTATTTTATACTTGCCTTTTCGGAGAACTTAAACAAAGTTATAACAAGCATGTAGTAATATTTCAAGCTGTTAAAAGCTTAGTATAAGATAAAATTAGAGTCCGCCAGATCCAAATTGAATATTAACAGTTGATAGTTTCACGTTTCTTTTTACGAAGTTTACATATGTTTTAAATAAGGTATTTATTCAATATACATATTTATTTAGGTCAGCTATGCAGTTTTTAGGTTTTATGCCGCACAGTAATAAAAAAAACGAATACACAGAAAATAAACTATGCTTGTGTTGCCATCTCCAAACACTCCCAATCCACAAATCTGCGAGCGTATTGCGATGTATCTTCGACAGGTTAGCAGCTCTACTCTACTTTTGCGATTTCGCATTTTAAAGATAATATTATTATAATACATATTCATATAATTGTAGTGTTATTATAATATTATTATATTGATAATGTTTGTTTACACTGAGGGGCAATTAAACTGCCTGGAAATTAAACGAATTAAGCAACATCACATAAGAGAATTCGGTAACATTACACTGAGAATCAAACCACCGAAAGAATCAAACTTGATTGAGTTTGATTGATAGAAATGGTACTTTTTGGCGGGAAATTCTAGCGCGTCACCAAATGATTAACCAGATACGGGTATTGATGAATTGACCGTCAACGTAGAGTTCTATCATAGTAATTTTGTGTTTTTTATTTTATTCTAGCTGGAGTCAAGTAATTGTTAAAAGCAATTAGTGTAGTTCAGGCTAAAAGAGCGAGCATTCAGCCCGGTCCATTGTGCCGGGACTCGATCCCCGTCCCTTTTAGCATTCTGCGCGCGCGCCACACGTGGCAAACAATGTGTTTTTGTTGCTTTTTGAACAGCGCCGGGCGTGGAGACGGTCCAAGCTTAAAACTATTTTCGGGTTTGTTGTGAGGTGAAAATAACGATTAAAAAAATCGATAAAATGTATATGCTCTATGTTATTTAATCAGTTAGGTATCAAACGACTGCCGGGAGTCGCATAATAATGGAATTTCTATTGGGTCTCGTTCACACATACTTGACGAGTTAAAATGTCATTTGATTAAATATTATTAGGTAATGAAGGCAAATGAAGCACACTGAATATTTCAAGTCGTATTTTTATTGAATATGTAATTAAACGTATTGGTAAATAAGAAATTAGTCAAGTGCCAAATGCAAATACCGATTACATTTGAACCACTATAAATTCAAAACATCTTTATTTTCTAATCGCTTAATGAAAAGGGCACAATTATAGGGATAAGAAAAGTTTAGTTATTGTAATACGTAGCATGTTTTTTCATATCATCGTTTTTTGTTCATTACCTTGTTTATAAAGGTCGCTGATTGTCATTACATTAGACAACGCAGTAGGCTCTAAATAAGCTAATATTAACCACAAAACTGTTAAAAGTAAATTGTTTTAATTATGTTTGCTTAGATAGTTTATTTGTCGTCTTTTAATAGCCTGATGACTAAGTGTCAAAATTGTTTGTTGTTTATTAATTATGTGTGCAATTACCTGTATAGAAAATGCGTGCTTGCTGTAAAGTATTTTAACTGGTATTATTCTTCTTGCAAACGTGTCGAACGGCAGATTATTATATATGAACATATTGTTAACTCCTTGAATGCGTAACAGCAGCCATTTAAGTCAAGTGACTTCAATATTACATTTACAGAGAAGTCACTGTAAATAACAAAACGGCCAAGCGCGAGTCGGACCCGCGCACTGAGGGTTCCGTTCCACCACTTAAACTGAATTTGGGTACACGTACTTATAGGTTTGAGAAAACATTTTTTTTTGGTTTTAGTTTCATGTATGAGAGTCCCCCCCCCCTTAAATATCATTTTTTTAACTTTTTGTATCTGAATCGGAAAGCAGTGAACAAGATACATCTACCTACTGTGCGATGCTGATAATTTCAGAATAAAGTGTCTGTGACATACGGACGGACAGACAGACTTGACGAAACTATAAGAACTCTATATAACTATAATGACAGTTCAGCATCTGAACCGAATTTCAGCTAAATGCCGAAGCTCGGTTCAAGCTGCCGAAATTCGTTTAAACCTGATTTCGGCCCATCCCAAATAATTATGTGAGAAAAAAAAACAAGTTACTATTGTAAAAGCTTTTGAAGCTTTTGCGAACAGCACGGTATGTACAAAGTCCCAAAAATAAAAGACACAAAAGCGACTCCATAGCTCCCAAGGGTCGTGTTTCCCTAAACCCCGTGTGCTACACGTGTTGCTTTGCAAAAACATTCGACGGACTGGGCCGAGGCACAGACGTCTTAATTATGGGGATTTTGTCTTCGGAGATTTAATTTTGTCTGAACATGTTATGGGATTGTAAGCTGTGAAAATAAAATTTTAGCTTTTTGTAATTGAAAGTTCAAAATTATTTTTAAAAACAGTAATATATTACATGATCGATCAGAGATAGCAAAGAAAATAAAGAGGAATCATTATGTGTAAAAACAACTTAGAAGTAAGTAAATTGATAAAACAGTGAAATAATCAGTGAGCATTGTTTGAGCTTAAGTCCAAACTACGAAAAATAACAAATGACATATTATATAAAATAAGTAAAATATCGCAAAGCTCCGCCAAAAATAAACTAATTACAGCCATAACGTCACCAAAACTAGGTAGCTGTCAAGACGTAGGATTAGAATAACAACAAAAACATATCACAATCATCACATACACAACTTTAGCGCCGAACTAATATGATTAACGATCCGTTGACAGATGACGGCCAAAAAAACCGATCAGTAGGACAACACTACGAGTATTCTACGTTCGTTGCCCCGCACTATTTAGGTTAGTTTACTATAACCACGCTTCCTTCGATAATATGTGGCACGAGTTATAAGCTGGATGTTTATGATTTAGTAAAAACAGATGGAAGTCGAGGTGTTAAGAATATCTACATAGATCCAATGTTTGAGGCCAGAGTAGGGAAACTGTACATTGTTTTGTGGTGAAGTTATAAGGAACATGGAGTACTTACTAATAGTCGGTTATTTCACATGACTAATGATGTGCCAACTAATAAGTGTATGTTGTAGTCCATTATACCTTGTTCTCATGCAAATAAATGTATCTAATCTAAATCCAATCTAATTACTTTTCTTCCTTATGGTAAGATTCGACCATACAACGATTATGATTATGTATGAATATTATTTAAGTTGTTTTATACTTACCGTTATTTTTTAAATTGTTACAAAATACAAAAAAAAACATTCAAAAGTACCGTTAATTAGTAACCATTAGGCCAATTTACCATTAAGTAGCCAATCAATTGTATACCAGTATTAAAATTGGCATCATTAACATTATTTTGCGGTAGCTAGATTCTCTCTGAATTCTATAAATAATTTAACGCAGAAAACGTAGAAAGATGCCTGTAGAAAGATGCCTAGAAAAAGATGCTGATAAAGAAATTGTATCGATTTTTTAAATAAACACAGTATTTCCAGAATATAATTGCAGCTTTCCTATTTATAAAAATAAACTATTATGAATACCTACGTACATAAATATTTACAAATTGAATCAGCCCAAAAGAAAGTTTAATTGCCATTGACTCGAAAAGAAGATGAATTGAATCAGCATTATCTCTCTGAAGCATCGTGTAATCTGTTCAATCATATTCACACTTTGAAGGCGAGCTTTTGATTTAATTGAGATCAATGAGATGCATCCTGGTGTGAGCATAATTATAATAAACTGCTTCATGAGCTACGTACAAATGGACTTGCAATTCAAGACACTTACAGTCTTCTTTACAATCTTTTCTACCCTATTCTTTTATTTGCACCTTCTGTATTTCCTCTGTTTAGACCCGTACTTGACTGGTAGACAGTACTTTTGGAGTGAAGTCAAACATATTATGTATACATACCTATTAATATTTTTTGCTATAGACATCCATTGAATAACATAGACCCAATAATTTCAAACGTGACTGATTGTGGCCTGTCTTCATCATAACTATGGAAAAATCTATTTTTTTAAGAATCATGAATAGGCAAATGAAAGAAGGCTATAATTTTAGTTTTATACTTTTCATAATCCGGATGAATAAATCTTGCTAATGTGTGAAAGTCATCACAAAGTCAGACAATAATAAAACACGCATCGAGATAGATGAACAACCATTTCTCGGAAGTAGCTCTTTGTTGAATGGATTGAATATTAATATTTCGATATATGAGATTTCAGAGGTATTATAACGATATTTATTTGCGCACCTCTGAAAGGGCTGAAAACGTCAAAATGTTTTAAGTGGCTTAATATTAGTAACTGAACTCTTTTGAAATATTTTAATCATAGCTTTAGAAAACAGTTATTCTTTTATCATGATATGTCAGCGCATGACTTTGTGTGCCAAAGATCTCTAAAGGCAATGAATACCTACCTATATTTTTCTAATTGACCTAAGAACCACACATTTTTGTTATTTCCAAAAATTAGGCAACTAGAAGTAAGTTTAAACAAGTAAATCAAGACACTTGCCAAACCACCGGCGTCTATAGCGCTGTTCTTCAATAGACAGTCTATTTCAGTGCTTTATAGACAATAAACGCAATATTTTTCAGCGGCACCGCAACCGTGGTCATGGGTTATTATGACTAAATTCTCGGTAGCGAGTGAATTGGCGATCGCAATCAGTTTTATTTTCATGAACATGACTAATAAAAACGAAAGATTTTTGTTACCAACTTATTGTAAACGAAAAGATAGATAAATAGATAGATAACTCTTTATTGCACACAACATTAGTAAATTTACAAATTTGTTTAAAAGGTATGTCAAGTATTAAATTCACAATTAAAACCATCTTTGTACTGAAATTGTTTCGCTTAATTTAAAAAACAATTGAACATCAATCGCGTGCTTTGAATTTAAAATCTGGTTTCTTTTTATTTTCTTTACGTTCTTTCATTGTCGCGTTCGATCTATTTTGGTCGGCATTCGATGTGGCCAGTACGTTCCTTCTCCCTTGGTGTACTAATACGTACTACAATTATGCGGTTAACCAGGAACCCGTAACACTTCTTGCCATTTACTAATTTTCTCTAGACTATCATTTGATTTGCCTACGACAAATCTAGCTCCAATGCAAATTTTACAAGTTCAACGAATTTCCTTGAATTGATGTACGGTTATTGAGCTATTTGTATGTACGAAGATGTGTGCCGCATTAGTTTTTATTCCACCGATACCTGGGGTTCGTGGCTTGCATGAGAATATAAGGCCATTTCACATTATGACATACTTAGATGCATGCCATTATTCTCTTCCTTGTTAATAAAAGTTTATGACTGATCGATCACAGCCAGTACTTACATCAGTAGGCAGTATTTAAAAGTTAAGGCAGAACAAATTGAATTAATGGCGATGAAGCAATTGAATCTGTTTCCAATTTAAAAATAGTCATGCAAAAATAAAAATAAAAGAAACGTTATTTCAGGGCTTTCCCAAGGTACGTTTGAGATAGGTGTCAATATTTATAATGTAAATTGTTTACTGCACATTAAACGGACGTTCCATGTAACGGCATCAGAATTCTTTGCTAGCATTGTATCTATCGATTAAAACTCTGTCAATGCGTCCGAGTAAATTGAGTTGGGAGTGCCCCAAGGCGCTATTCTAGGTCCGTTGCTTTAAATGCTATGTGAGGATGAGTAACATGCTATCATAGTTAGGAATTGAATTGGCGGGTTAGCAGGGTGCCATATCCGCCGATACATCAAGACTTCCTACCACGTTGCAAACGATAAGGCGGAAACGATAGACGTGCGGACTATCGTACGGGTGACATATTAACTTCGCTTTGAGTCATTGTTCATTATAAATTAAAGGAGATAACGCTTGTCTTGTTTACTAGTATGTGTCGGGAATGCAATTTGCTTGTTGTCACACTTGCTTTTCATTACCATTAGGAATGCAACAAGTAATTACTCCAAGATCTATAACTATTTTCTATAACCTGATAATGGTAACGAAATGGTTTGAATCCACCGTCAATAATTTACCTGAGTTGATCACTTATTTATTACCAAGTTTTGTTTGTACATGTTGTTTCTATTATTTCGTGGCGCCAAGCTAAGTTCAAATCATCTATGTATACCTACATAGATACAATTTGCTACAAATGTGTTAGCTTAATGTCGTTCAAAAGCTTCATTTAAATAGTTACGAGTGTTATCATAAATACCTAAATCGTTAAAATAATTACTTATTTTGTTAAAAACATGTTTGATAATGATCTACCTTTAAAAACTATCTTTTGAAGTAATTGAGGTATTCCGGAGATGGAGGTTTTTATTTTATTATCGCTAACAGAATTCCAATCATATTGTTTACTAGCATATGCTATCTACTTAAGTGCTTTTGGTTAGAGTTTTTTTAAATTTAATCTAACATTTCTTAACGTTTCTAAAAACCCATTCCTTTTGAGTACCAGTAGTCATTGTCGGTGCCACTAAAAGTGCTCTGGTATCTTGCAAGGAGCCATCATGGGTCCAAAAGTACAAATGGTTTAATGGCGTGCACGTCACGAATGTTTCTCATGACGTAGGAAAGGGCACAACACCTTCAACTAATGCTCTTTTAAAATAATGAACATGGCTACTTTAGGACACCACTTTAAGTGATGTATTACATTGTTTGTATTGAATATGAAAATATTAGGTATATGGCTTTTTAACTTTTAACTTATTAATATAAATTTCACTTGTAAAACGCAGCCGTGACTCGTCGTTCGTTCGTCGTCGGTTCAATTCCTCGTCTGTCACAGAGTCACGGTTGCTTTTTACAAGTGAAATTTATATTTATATCTAATTTAATTTATATTTAAAACAATAAAAACAAAAATCAACTATTTTAACTTATTAGTTCAAATCTCTTGTGATAAGATGGTGATAAAGGTAGTATAGATGAATACATAAACTCAAGGTTTAGGACTAGGAAATCATCCTATTCACAATCAGCAACTACTACCTGCACGACTGCATTCCAAATTGGATTCAACTGATCCAATCCGATTAGTTCCAAACAAACAGAGTGCTCATGAAAATGAATGATGTCTAAACAGGTCAAGTGAGCCCGGGGCCAATCGCTAGTTAAGCCGTATTAAACCAAATCGCTCCCTAACAACACCTAACTCGATGGGACAAAACGGTCCCATTGTCTCAAATCACATGAGTGCATTATCTTCGATTGTCCAGATAACGCTACGATTGCACGAAACGGAACGTTGCACTGAATCTGTGCCGCACAAAATTAAACTTTATAATTTGAACAACAAGATTGAAAATCGCGTAGGTGCGCGTGGGCAGCAAGTGTCATTTTAAATCCGAATTGCGCTCGAGACGTAATAAATTTCAATTAAAGTCGCCGACAGGGTTTATGACATTGTCTTACGGAGGAGATTTGGCTAGGATCTGATTTTTGTGGCATGAAACAGTTGATCAGCAATGGTGCAAAAGCAGCCGAATTAATTCTGTTTGATAAGATTTTATCAATACATTATTGCATTCATTATCACCGCTTGTAAGCATCATCCAGTGTGATCCTGCGATCTTTACAAGGTCGTCTGTCCTTTCATTATTGCATTAAAAAAATCAATTTCCAGGGACAACCTTGTTAGTTTCATCTCCTCGTATCTTATTCACTATTAAATTACATTACTAACAAACGCAGTACAACAACAAAGCCTATTGGGTAAAAAGTATTGCTCAGTCAACGCCAAAGAAGACTTTAGTCTGATTGCCGTACATGGTTAATTTAGTAATAGAAGCCGATAAACAATCAAACGGAAAATTGGTATGCAAAGCATCTCACTATCAACGATGAAACTACCATAACAGCCGGACTTTGTAAAGATACAAAGTCCGGTAAAATAAAATCGATAAATCAGCATAAAAAAGCAGCAGAAATGTAAGAAGAGTTAAAGAATAACATTTACGGCTTCATTATATGAAAATTGAAGTTCGCTAAGTGATTATTCCCGGGAGGCGCGACTTATGGCCAATCTACGTACGAATGGGCGTCAATTGACAGCCGATGCGGTGCGTTAACGTTATTTATCGCCGGGATGCGTCTGCGCATTGGCTGGGTAGGGCGACCACTAGTCAGAAGTTAGGACTCAAATCAATATTCCGGGCTCTTCTGTTAGTGTCACGTACAGTACTGAATCCAAAAATCTATGGTTCAAGAACTTTGATAGACGATGGTACATTTAAAAGAAAAAATAGTTGAACAAATAGTTTATTAGACGACCATATCTTTAAAAGAAAAAAGTTAATAAAATTAAATTTATCAAATTAGAAAGTCCTTTATTCATTAAATTATGGGTATTATTTCTTCATTTTTAATTTTAAAATTAAACAGGCTTGCTAAGTTAAAAAGGAAGGTCTTTACAGGGACCTCAATTCACAAATCTATGGTCACCCTACCGGCCATAAAACAGCGCACACGGGCCGATGGTCTCCTCGCTGGTCGTTTATTAGCACTGACATAACACAACTGCATAATGAAGCCTCCGAGAAGCCTGAAAGCCTTCGCTGTGCCTTCGCCTTCGACGCGACAATTAAATACAGTTATGACTCAACACGTCAGGTCTGAATGAACTTTAAATCAATTGGATTTTGAAATTAATTGCTGGAACCGCTACGCGAGATTTTTATATTAGCGGTTACTGCAATTTTCGTAGAGATTGATCGATGGATAAAAGCTTTATTAAAGATTTTATAATTGATTGGTTAAAGAATAAATATGCTACCATTACAGGTTCTGATAATGGCAGCATGGCGCATACAACGAATTTAATAGGTACCTAGCGTTTCAGTATGGAGTTACATACAAAGAATCTGAGCGCCTCAAGTCGACCGTATCGACTTGAGGCGCTCAGTATTCTTGCTGTTCCCTTTACGAGTAATTTGTTAGATCTCCTTCAACCTTAACCCCTCATAGCGACATAGCTACAAAGATCGTGTCAGCGTTACCGGATTGGGGTTTTTTTTTCGCAATTCTGGGGAAAAATTTGACTACTGGGGAAAACCTGGGGAAAAGGAATCTTTGGGGAAACTACTGGGGAAAAATAAATCACAATGGGGAGTTTTGGGGGCAGCGTTTTATTAAAACCATAACCAAACTGAAACAGCTGACCAGTTTTGGGGAGAAGTTTTAGCATACAAAAATGCTGCTGGAGAGGTTGCTTTCCCAAATTTAACCAAACTTGCCACGGCTATTTTGAGTTTGCCTTTTGCAAACGCTAGTGTTGAGAGGGCTTTTTCGATTTTGAATATCGTTAAAAATAAACTAAGAAATAGAATGCTAACGAAATCCGTAGACCATATCATGAGAGTGAGGTATACATTAGAAACCAGCGGCGGGTGCACAAAATTTGAGCCAACCAAAAAAATGTTAAGTTTGTTTAATTCTGAAAATGTATACCAATCAGCAAACGAAGACAATATAATTGAAGCACTTGATTTATTCAATGAAAATTAATTTTAGTTATTAAATAAAAGCCATTTTTAAGTGTATATTTTTTTTTTTAAAGCTAAATCGTTGGGGTTTTTTTTTCACAAACGTATTATTTAGGGGAAAAATAGAAATGAATTAGGGGAAAAACATTAAATGCCATCTGGCAACCCTGGATCGTGTGTGGCAAACTTCGAAAGACCATTAATGATTTTAAGAGCAATTAAATCGTAAATATATCACCAAGTAAATCAGCCATTGCTAAAGTCCTTAATGATGACAACCATAAAATTACTATAAAACCTAAACAAACACTCGTCAAATTGGACGTCCATTCAAAACGCTCGCCTTGTATGAAACGAAACGCGGTCGTTACAAAAAGGATACCTACCATAATAATAGTCAGTGACTTAATAGAAAAAAAAATAATCTTCAAATTCTATCCGCAGTCGATTAATATTTCTGTGCCAGCCTCAGAAATTGTCAACGCTTCCTTGTACGTGTGGTGCATTTATTGTCGATGTACCATCCTTTTCTGACCTATGAGCGTTGTGTTTGGTGGGAAGGAGAGAGGAGAAACGTCTTACTGCAGTCAATCATCTATATTCTTGATGGTTGGTAATATTATCGAGGCTTCCGGTTTGGAGTCGTTGACTCTGAGTTTGGACTGACCATGGCTGGGAACTTGGTGAATTCAATTGGTGTTGAGGACTGAGATTTTGAAGCTCGGTGTGCAAGAGTCAACTAACCACATTCAGAGTCATATTTATTATGTTATAATGATTACTACTTCCACTAACAAAATATACAATACATTGGTAGATAATATGTTACTGCACTACGTCATTAAGGTTGTTTTTAAATCAATCGGTGAATGTACTCTAACTGAATTAACTTCATCAAGGAATTTTTTAATGTTGAAAATTTTCAACATTATCTATCATTAATAATACCTAACTTTGTGTCAGAAAGTTACATAGTCATGACTTGACAAAATACTACCCTCTAGTGTTCAAAAACATCGTTAAATGATGTACAAGAAGAGTTTTAATTTAATTTAATTTAACACAATAATATTCTCATTAACTTCAAAACACGTTTGATAAAAACTTTACAGCGTGTACTCGTACATAAACTTTCAGAAACTTTCCTATACTGAAATATGTTATGAATCACATCGCAAACATAGTTTTCGTTGAAGAAATATAATAAGGTCTCCTGTGGGCGTGTAATATTGACTACCCGTGATTTGTGCGAGCGAAATTGTCAGCCACGTCTATTCCCCAGATAATTTATTATGTTTACAGTTTTAGAAAGGCTATTTTTGCATGCTATATTAACCCACTGCTGTAGTAGTATAGTATAGTACGTTAGTTGCAGACTGTTTGCGAAGATAAAAAATTTGAAGAAACTCAAAACAAGATGGTGTTTTTTACTTCTACGTGCTCTGAATGGCGATTTGTTTAAAACAAAAAAATCTAATTGATTTTAGGTTTTTTAACTTTGTTTATTATTTTCTTTGGAACAACGAATAAAGTCTTGCCCCATTTGAATAACCAGCCTACTACTTGACTCTATTTCGTTCTTGCAAATGCTTACGGGTACTATAAAAACAAACAAAAAATCGCCTCGAGTAGCGTGTCCGTCTGTCTGTTGTCTGGCGACTCTACAATGCAACCACTTTATCGTAAGGACTAATACTCTGGTTTTATGGAACAGAGACGTACATGGAGACTTAACTTTTTGTGGAATAATTAAATATTATTAGGAACGTAAACTACTACTTTTCAATCTATATAGGCAGCTACATAAAATAAAACCTATATATATTGTATATTTATATACCTTTAATTTATTTATTTCCTTTTGTTTTCATGTAAGTTGCTGAATTACAAATGAACCTATCTAGATTGAGTAAGTGCATACGTAAAATTGTAAGTATGCATGTCTTTGTAATAAAACTATTCTTTCTTGTGAGATAGTTATGTATGACACCGACTCTACACATTTCGTATTCTCAAGACAGTCAAGTCTCCCCTAATCTTTAAACTGCGAGCGCTTGCGCCGCTTCGACTTTACGATTTATATGACCTTTATGACCGTGATAATAAGATCTATAGCACATTTACACAGCTACTAGATGTGTAACAAGGACATTGGTGTTCCACAATGTTGCATTGTAGTTATTTTGTGGGACACAAAACAAAAATGTTCTTAATTTATTCCTTGGTTAAAATAAGAGCTATATTGCGACTTCTTTTATGGGTATCCTAAATTAGTAAAATATATATTTATGTTTCGCCTGCAGTACTGACTGTTATATTCCTGTCTACGTGTAATTTTTTTTGGGTAAATAAATTCCTTTTTACATAATTTGTGTAGGTATACCATAAAGTTTACAATTGATACAGCTTTCTCGTAGCATTTTCTTAAGTAAGCTTCTCAATATTACGGGATAATTTGGCACGGGAGTAGACAATGTTCGATAAATAAACTCCATAACAATTTAACACATTACATTACCACAATTTACATACAATACATATTCAAATTTAACGCTTACGCTTAGAATTACAGTCCAACCTAAAGTTTTGTGTTGTCATTACCTTGGTGCAGTTAAGTAATTAAAAACGCAAACCAGCCGTAACAAAATCCGTTACGCTATGACATTAATAAAGCTATGGTATCTGGACACATACCGAGTGACAAAGACGATATAATCCGACACAAGTATGTCGCACTCCACAGAGTATAAGGTGTGCATACGTGAGCGAACTTTCAATGAGTGAAGATGACAGGGCTGGACAAAGGGTGTTGCAGAGAGGCAAAGAAGGGAGAGAGGTAAAACTCTCTTTCCGCACAGACTCTAGCTTTTAAGGGAGTTGTAAATAGTTTCGATTTTATTTATTCATCAAAAGTTTTGCTGTACATATAAATTCATTTGTATACACGAGTGTTAACTTTGTGTTGAAAGTGTCTCTGTGTGTAATTGTTTTTGCGCGTACTTTTTTTATTGAAAGCATAATTTTAGGACTTATTATACAGTTTTTAGTAATAAGAGATTTAGGTTACTCTGAAAATACATTTGAAATCCTAGTCTATATTTTATAGTAGCTTAGCTTAAAATGATGTGGTGGTATTTGAATATTTTTTGTATGTAGACCTTGTTTAAATTTACTTTATTAGAGAGACGTTTCTAAGTCCGACCCTGGTGGCCACAGGTCGTACGGCGGTAGCATACCGTTAGGGCAGGGCTCCTGGCTGTTAATTGTCTGTCTTAATTACTTTGTTTCTATACAACACTTGTCGTGGGCTGGTAGCTTGCTTGCTAAGTGTCGTTTAGGCTGAGAGCAAAATCGCAGGTGGGCTTTTGTTACACAAATACTTATCCATTTCTTTGGCAGTGGAGTCTTTGTTAAGAGTACTTTAAGTAGTGCTCATTACTAATAGACGGTCAATTTATGTAAGAAACTTCGATCGAGTTGTGTTTTACATATGTTTAAAAAAACCAATGTGTGGACTCTTATATTACAATTCCTCCTGTCACTTCCTGTCCTGTTGAAAGTTTAACAATTTCAGTCATTTATTTGACTACAAAATAATATCCCTTATCGTCATCCCTTACTTTTCTATACGAACCTCCCTATTCCCATTCCACCTTCGTACACCCATATCCTACATAGTATAAATAAAGTGTAAAGGACGATGCGCGTGAGTCGATAGCATCTCTGAACAATGGCGAGGTGTTTATTTACGTTCGCCGCGAATTCATACAAGCACACCGCCTCTGAGAAGGTTCGTTAAAAAGCGGAAAATGGGTAAAAAAAATAAGTCTTGAGTAAAAGAGGATGTAGTGGATTTCAATGTGACAGTGCTATGCTATTGTTGCGAGAAACGATTTTTTAGGGGTGATAATTGAGGATATCTAATCCCTATCTAGTTGTATAAATGATTGTAGAATAATTTCTGTTTTGTGTATACTTGCATTTTAAACATCCTTAAATAGGTAATTAGTCATCAATGAGGGCATGCCATTAGAACTCATATACGAGTAAAACTTTAGCATCAAATTATTGTGATTCTCTTGCAACTCTAGACTAAAATTTGCATAAATCGTCTCATAATCAGCTACTAAAATGGCGCCGACAAGATCATTAAAAAGAACTGTCCTCTTTACCTCACATACTTGTCACATCAATAAAACATTCCCAAAACAATGTACCGATTGATACATACTGTTACGTATCGAACGTGACCACCAACCGCGCCCAACGCACGTACATAAACTGAACATTACAGTGACTTTACTCCTTAAGTACTTTTTTCTAGTCGTTCCTCTCTGTAATGCCAGAAAGACCATGCCAGTGAGAAGGATGGCGATAGTCGAAAGTATGAAAGAAATGTCTTACAGAGTGAAGGCCTTAGTTTGGCGAACGTTTCAGAGATGTCTTAATTCGATTCGACACTCAAATGCCGCCGAACATTGTGATGAGGACACCGATTTCAATGTTCAATGTTGTTGACAATATTTTGAATAGGGTTGCGAAAATTTGTATTAAAATTTTTAATTCAAATATTCGTAGTAATTTCATGTTTTAAAAACGTTGTTTCCTTCCTCTTCATATTTGGTATCATAATTTTGTCTGGTATTCCGTAACGCAAGGAAAAAATCCTTACTACGTAACAGGACAATTAGTGTGTTGTTAGGCGCATATTCTTATTTTATATGTATTTGTAATGAGCACAATAAATGTCGTATCTGATTTATTAATGCTTGTTCATTATCATCATCATCATCATAATCAGCCGAAGGATGTCCACTGCTGAACATAGGCCACCCCCACGGCTTTCCACAACGACAGTGCTTGTTGATTGTGTAATATTTTATTTTTACAATAACTATTTGCCTACTACTTCAATTCATATTATTGGGTAACTGATTTATTTATTTTTTGAATATACCTGACTGTTTTAGTAATAGTTAATTAACACACTGAAGCAGACCTTAAAATATATTTTTTTTACCGCCACCCCTAAAACCCAGCATTCGCATACCGTGGCGCAGGCGCGATCGCTTCGCGTTAATCGCGAGCGGCGCGTGCGCTGCGTGCTAAAGCGCGATCTGCGCCGCTGATTGCTACTGCTGGCTGGCGAGGGAGACTAATTGATAAATAATAATATTAAAACATATCTATCGTCGTCTCTGTCTATACTACTGGTCTAGCCTGGAGACAAGAGCGAACCCATTTCAAATAATAAAATTTATTATTTATTTATTTATAATGAATTTACAACAAATCTTAATTTAGGGAATTATGCTATTCACAGCGTTACATAAACCTGTGGTTTTACCGAACGCTGCGCTTGTTGAGTCGTCAAAAAAATTGCACTTGTAAAAAGTAACTGTGTCAGACAAGTATTTTTAAAAAAAAGAAGACAGGGTTCGTTTCCTTGTCTGACAAAGGTTGCTTTTAACAAGGGCAATGTGACAAAACACAATAAAAACAAAAAAAAAAATATTAATAGTAGTAAAATAGTTTAAATTATCGTTGCCGGACTATCAACTAATAATTATTGATATCTTCGATAAGGGCCTGTAGATCAGTAGCACTACCTTAAATAAAATTTAATCTAGTAAAATACTTAACACTGATTGTCTTTACTGTTGAAGATAAACTTACAGTTCCACAATACTAGGGTAGATCAAAATTAGTTAAGAAAATAGGAATTCTAATTTATTTAAAAAAGAACTTAAGTGTCGTCAAGTGATTTCATTTAGAAGCTGTTTGCTTTGACTACCTTACTTTGGATGCAAAATATGAAGTTGTCACAAGTTCCATGATATCTGTCTGTAACAAACCTTTTGTATTTTTTCTTCTAAATAACTCTAAAAACGTGTCAAAGCCCGTAAACCAAAAGTACGAGGGTGGAATGAATGATGCGCCCGCGTCGATCTGATCTTTATTCTCTTCCGATAAACACATATTTAAGCTCTTATGGCACGGTAGCAAGATCTTAAATCGTATACCTGTCTCCAATTCATTGGACAAAGCGCGAGCCTGGATGAGGGATACAATATACATTAGGTTGACACTTTTACTTGTGATTGTGACTTCAATTAGTAGGGGATTATTGGGCATTCTAAAACAGTTTTTTTACATCATTGATCTCACTGTCGTTCGATCAAAAATGTAAAAAAACTTTTTTAGAATGCCCAATAACCACTTTGCCAATCGCATACTTACTGTATTATTAGATTTCACTGTACTTTATTATTTTCTGTATTTTAAATTTTCACTGCTAAGTTTAAAACAAGTTTTTAATTTATTAACACTTCTGTCTTTAAATCATTTTGTCAAAATCCTTCAACGAAGACGGTCGAGTAAAAAAATCAGAATGCGATTTGTGAAACAAAAAGAATCCTTAGAATTGGAATGTATTTGCTCTGTAACAACAAATGAGGAACGGCGACATGGAAATTTATTGCCAAATACTATACGAAGCATTGTTTGTGGACCATCAAATTGTGGAAAGACCAATTTAATAATAAGTCTATTGCTACATCAGGATGGACCACGTTTTCGCAACTTATATGTGTACTCTAAGTCTTTGTATCAACCTAAATATGTTTTTTTAGAGAAAGTTTTGGAGAAAGTTCCAGACACATCTTACAACAAATACAGCCACAATAGTGAAATTTTAAGCCCACACGAAGCTTTGCCTGATTCTATTATAATATTTGACGACGTGGCATGTGAAAATCAAAACAATATACGTGATTATTTTGCAATGGGTCGTCATAAGAACATTGATTGTTTTTATATTAATCAAACTTACACTAAGGTACCTAAGCAGTTAGTGAGAGATAATGCTAACCTCATCATATTATTTAAACAAGACGATATTAATCTAAGACATGTTTACGATGAACATGTAGGGTCTGACATGACGTGGTCTCAGTTTCGAGAAATGTGTTCAACTGTATGGAGCAAACAGTATAGCTATCTCGTCATCAATAAGGATTGTGATCGAAACAAAGGCTGTTACAGACTGAAATTTGATACATTTATAGTATTGGATTAAAGTTTTATATAGCTGTTACATACATCCCTTCAAATCAGTTAACTTTGAGAAGTTAAACAGTGTGGAATCTCTACAATGGAGCGGAACCTCAAGGAAGAAATCGTTAAGTCTGCGTCTGCTGTAAAGAGAAAGGTAGAAATGATAAAAGATTTAAGAAACAGAAATGATAAAGCACTAGAAACAATATTTAAACCTATTATGAACCCAATTAAATTATTAACTAATAAAATTGGCGAAAACGAAGAGCAGAATAAATTAGTTAAAAAAAGTAGACATTCGGAAAGCGAGTCGTCAAATACTTCTACAGAGGATTTAAATTACTTTAAATCAGCGGTTGACGATGAAAGGAATTCAGATAATGAAGAAAATGTAGATGTTTGTAAGACATCTAACGACACCCTCACCACATCATCCTGTGAGGATCAGGATGATCATGAAAACTCATTTAAATCTCTTCAGTCATCACCAAGCATTAACAATGATACTTTATCGTGGTCGATGTCCTCTGAAGTAATGAAAGGAAATATACCTTATGGTGTAAGAAATGTAAAGGGAAAACTTATGCTCGGCAATACCCGTGTTTATGACGATGATCGTATTGTGAAAATTGGAAACCGAAGCTTAAAAAAAACTCCTGGCATTAAAGAATTGTTGTATAAAAAAACACCAAATTTAGATGTTATAACAGAGGACGACTTGCTAAATTATAAATTAATACTCATGGATACTAATGCACACAAACGTAGTTGCGATCCATCCAAACCATTAAACAGTAACAAAGGATTTAAATATATGCATGTAATCAAACCGTTGTTTAAGTTCTCTAGAAGTCATACAAGCAGTGTTGAAAGTGTCCCGCGAGGTGAAGGAATTGATATTTTAAAAGAAGTTAAGAAAGATACAGATTTGGTTTATTGGGATGATCCCAACGAGTTAGTGGAAAGATTAAAATTGCTACTTGGATCATGGGCAGCTGGTAACACTGGAGTGCATAATGAAATTTATGCAATAATCGAAGAACTGCATGAAGCAGGCATCATAAAAGACATTAAATATATAAAGCTGCCGTCGGGAAGAACGGGCAGTATCATTAAGCTACAGAAGCAAACAAGACGGTAATGAACATAGACAAATTTGGTCATCATGTTCATAAGCGTTTACGACTGTCTGAATTCACTGATATTCTTAATGACGCATTAGTAAGGTCGGATGTAGGTGATTTTGATTTGAAATCATCCCGATTGAAAGGATTACAATTACCGAAAAAAGAAGATGAAGCTGTGAATAAAGAATACGTAGACAATTGTGTCAAGGATCTGCAAAACGAATTGAAAACTATTTAAAGCCATATCAAGAATTACCTTAATAATTTAGAAAAACTAACTACTAATAATTTGAGTACATTGTATTACACAAAAAAAGAAATCGATCGCATGATAGCACCCAAACCTGCTAAGAATGAGTAAACAAGATATAGTGAACGAGCTTCACAAAGCAGCTAGAAGAAATTTTTCACGTCGTCATACCATCATAAAAGGAATAGATGATTTATGGCAAGCTGATCTTATAGATTTTCAAAAATTTTCTTCGATTAATAAAGGACATAAGTATGTTTTAGTTGTGATAGATACTTTATCAAAATATGTATGGGTTAGACCGTTAAAATGTAAATCTAAGTCATGTGTTACGAATGCAATGCATAGTATATTATCTGAATCAAAAAGAAAGCCGAAAAACTTACAAACAGATTTAGGTACAGAATTTTATAATGATTCATTTAAACAGTTAATGAAAAGTAACAATATAAACCATTATTCCACATATTCTGTTAAAAAAGCATCCATAGTAGAAAGAGTTATAAGAACAATAAAAACCCATCTTTACAAGAGATTTAGTCTATGCGGTCAATATCAGTGGTTTCAAAATAATTTAAACTCTGTTGTGCATCACTATAACAACACGTTGCACCGCATTACTAAGTTCAAACCAATCAATGTTAATCGATCGAATGAGGATCTAGTTAAGTCTAACATTATGAAAACCCAAAAGCCATACAATATGAAGGTTCGAAAAAGTTCATCCTTTCAAGTTGGTGATTTTGTTCGTATTACTAAATATAAAGGTGATTTTTATAAAGGTTATACACCTAATTGGTCTACGGAAATATTTCGCATTGTAAAAATTAATCAAACATGTCCCCTAACATATCAAATAGAAGACAAACACAATCAAAATATTCTAGGCTCTTTTTACGGATACGAGCTTCAAAAAACAAATTTTCCAGACCATTATCTAATTGAAAAAGTAATAAAGAGAAAAGGAAACAAACTATTTGTAAAATGGTTAGGACTAAGTGATCAAGAGAATAGTTGGATAAAAACAAGTGAATTACTGATGTAAATTGATATATAAATAACATATAATAATTTTATGTTCACATTAAATGCCTATCAATGAAAGAGGGCGGTGGTTTTATTAATAGCTTGATAGATCATTTACCGTTTGAGTTACATTTACCTGGATACCAATTTTGTGGCCCCGGAACAAAACTTCAAAAACGGATTCTAAAAGGCGATCGAGGGGTTAACGAATTGGATAAAGCTTGCATGCACCACGATATCGCCTACACTAATAAAGATTCCGCAGCTCGACGCAAAGCTGACTTAGAACTTTTAAGTATGGCTAAAAGAAGGTTGAAATCGAAAGATGCTGGTAAAGGAGAAAAAATTGCTTCGTGGATAGTAAAAAATGCTATGAAGGCAAAAATTATGGCAGGCAGTGGTATGAAATCATTTAAGAAAGGTATAAAAAAAATACAGTCCCAATTGAAAAAACTAAAATCAAAAGACCACAAATCTGCTATAAAGTATGCCTATGCAGCTGCAAAGAAACTATTTAATAACAAGAAAGGAATATCATTGCCACGGTTTATTCCTCTTCCAAAGTGTGGGGGTCTTTTACCACTTATTCCCATATTTGCGGGATTGTCTGCGTTAGGTTCACTAGCAGGCGGTGCAGCAGGTATAGCCAAAGCTGTGAATGATTCTAGAGCTGCACAGAAAAGTCTTCAGGAATCTGAGAGACACAACAGAACAATGGAAGCGGTAGCTCTTGGAAAAGGGCTATATATTAAGCCTCATAAAAATGGAGCAGGTCTATATCTGAACCCATCAAAAAACTAATTAAGCGGCTACCTAGACGTGCGCTCACAAACCTCGATATATTAGAACATGCTAGTGATATTCCTTACTTTCGAGGCGTTTACATGAGAGATACATTACCTTTGAAACCTAAAAAGATAGAGTGCGGAATATTGAATTTGGATAGCAATATAAATCCTGGTACACATTGGGTAGCCTTTGTAAAGCAAAGCAATTACGTAGAATATTATGATAGTTTCGGTAATTTAAGACCACCTTTAGAGTTTATGAAATATATGCATAACTTACCTATAAACTACAATTATGTGAGACACCAAGCTTACGGCAGTACTAACTGCGGTCATTTGTGTATACGTTTTTTAAAAAAGTATTGGAAAAAATATTTATATAATAAACAAAATGAATAAATGTGTCAGTTCAAAAATGTCTTTCACTGTGTCTATAACTGGGAGAGGAGCCTCTTTAATAACAAACCATTCTCCAACGTTGGAACTCTCAGGAGAATATGAATGCGGTCTTTTGTATTTCTCAACTTTCAATTCTATTCCTAATATCGATGAACGAAACAATAAGTTTTACTATGGTGAAAATGATGTAATAGAAATTCCTGAAGGATCTTATGAGCTTCAAGATATTTGCGATTATTTAAAAAGCAACATAAAAAACACTGCATTAAAACTATCATGCAATAATAACACATTGAAAACCAAGATTTTTTGCTCAAAAGATGTTCATTTTAATAAAAGTGCTTCACTGGGTAAAATTTTAGGTTTTGGATTAGAAACAATAAATGCAAATATAAGTACGGATTCCCAGTATCCTGTTAGCATTCTATCAACAACCATCGTGCGAATCGAATGCGATGTAGTTAGTGGTTCATTTGTAAACGGAAAAGCCAGCCATATAATTTATGAATTTGTTCCTAATGTTCCACCTGGTTATCGAATAATTGAGATACCTAAGAACTTGATTTATTTTCCTGTTAATCAAAGTTCTATAAGTGCTATTAATATAAGTCTATTAGACGCTGATAACAAAGAAATAAATTTACGAGGTGAAGAAGTGCAACTGTATTTGCATTTTAGGAAAAAATGATAAATTTTAATAAAAGTCCATCTACATCGTGTACTCAGATAAAAAAGAAGCTAACAAAGACCAACAAAGAGTTTCTCAAGCTGATCGGCTTAATAAAATGAATATTTTAAATATATCTCAACAAACATCATACGACAATAGCATTGAAAGTTTTGAGTATCATTCATACAAACCATACGTGACAAGTTTTAACAAGAATGATGAAATAAGAATTCCTATCAATCAGCAAGACCTGTACGTGCTGCCCTCACTTAGTAGTTTGTATATCGAGGGAAAAGTTAATTTGTACAATAGCGCTACTAAAGAAAAAGTATCGAATGTACATTTCGTTAATAACCCAGCATTATTTCTTTTTCAAGATATTCGATATGAATTGAATGGAGTGGAAATTGATAAAATTAAAAATGCAGGTGTTACTACAACAATAAAATCGTACCTATCCTTAAACGAGAATGAATCAAAATACGCTCGAGTTTGGGGCTGGTCAACGGAAGGAACAAATAATGTTAGTGGGGGAGCATTTTCCGTGTCCATTCCATTAAACAAAATATTGGGTTTTGCGGAAGATTATGAAAAAATTATCATTAACTGTAAACACGAGTTAGTATTACTTAGAAGCAATACAAATCTTAATGCGGTCAAGTTAAATGCAGGACAAGTTGTAGATGATATTACAATAAGTAAAATTATTTGGAGAGTGCCACACATCAAAGTATCTGATCGTGAAAGAATAAATTTACTGAAGTATTTAGAGAAAGATCGAGCTATTCCATTAGTATTTCGTAATTGGGATCTGTATGAATATCCGTTACTACCTAAAACACGCAAGCATACTTGGTCTATAAAAACTTCGTCCCAAATAGAGAAACCACGGTTTGTTGTAATCGCCTTACAAACCAACCGCAAAAACAACGGTCTATCGACAATGGCTGAGTTTGATCATTGTCATGTACGTGATGTTAGAGTATTTTTAAATTCGACGTATTATCCGTATGAAGGATTAAATGTTAGTTTTTCAGAAGACAAATTTACTTTATTATACGAACAATATACAAGATTTCAACAGTCGTATCACGGACGTCGGTCAGAACCGTTGATGAGTATAAAAGAATTCAGAGACGTCGCTCCTTTATTTGTTATCGATTGTTCGCGACAGCACGAAACCTTAAAGGGATCGATCGACGTGAGGGTTGAAATCGAAACAGATCAAGAAATACCTGATCAGACAGCTGCTTATTGTTTGATTTTAAACGATTGTGTATTTGAGTATAAACCTTTGAGCAATATTGTGAAAAAACTATCATGAATAACATCACAAACAATCCAATAATTGTAGATCTCCAAGGATTCAAAAATGACAAAAATGAATTTATAGTTAAAGAGTTTGCCATGGCTTCTAAAGAGCATACTCACACGTTTTTAGTTAAACCTCCGTATCCATTTACTTCATTATCTCTTGATGAGAAAAAACAGGTTCGCTGGATCGAAAAAAACAGAGGCTACAGGTGGAGTGAAGGTTGACTATAGAGAATTTCAAAGAATTATCAAGCCTTATCTAAAAGGCAGAAAGACTTTTATAAAAGGTGATGAAAAGATTAAATGGATACAAGTTCTATGTGATGACGTTAATGATATTGTAGACATAGGTTCTTTAGGCTCACCTAATTTAAATACTCTTTGTAAACTTTATTGTGTAGATAATCCTACATTATATAACTGTTTTATTCATAAGACAATTTGTGCGTTAAAAAATGTAATAATCATAAGGAAATGGTGTACTGAAAATAAAATTATTGTATGATTTTTGATAAATAAAAATTGATTACAAATAAAAACACTTTGCTTTTGGATTTCTTATACCAGTAAAACAAAATTTTATCGTAAAATATATATTTATTAAGTCATTAATAAGAAAATTACAAAATCTTTATACTAAAAGAAACACAAATGAAAAATATTTAAAATAAATGTCTTCTCTGTAGGTCATGCATGACTAAATAATTATGTCATGCATAATCACCTAAGAATATTAATGTTCAAGTTATTTGACTACAAGTTATTAAATTAGAAACCGTAGCTGTAACCACATACTTTTTTTGAAATGCAGTTAATGACATTTTCTGTCTGATCCAATATTGGATCGATGTTTTCGGTCACGACGTACTGTGCACGTACGACGCTTTCATCTTCGCCACTACGAAGATCACCAGAAGCTTCCAAATCTACGATCTCTATACGTATCAATTTCCGTCCATTCTGCGGTTTGTTTTCTACCACAAACGACTCGTTTTTGTTGATACGATGTATAATTTTCGATTTCTTCTGGTTCTCCTTTTTCTTGTGCATAGCTCGTCGGACTCTCCTTTGCAGGGATGGAAACATTTCCTCAAAATTGGCCAGTGGGTCTTGCGCATCTTGCAAATAGCTTGAAGATAGCTGATCAGCGTTGCAGGAATTGTCGACTGTTTGCGTATTCTGAAATAACAATAAGTCAATATGAGCATAATCGATTATAACACATTAGAATAGTAAGATACGGGATTGCTACCATGTAAACTATTCCAATGTTAGTGACCATGAAAGTTTAAAACAATAGATTACAACACAATTTTTCTAAATCATAGCAAAATCAATTTTACACATTTATAACAGTATTATTTTTAAGATAAATGTGAGTACTTTTACTTACCATTTTGATAGCTGTTGTAGAAAGTCAGCCGTTGCCTATAGGTTACTGATAATGATTGAAACTAAATCAAAAGTTACCACAGTTTAATAACTATTTATATGCAACCTTATTGCATGTTTTGGTTGAATTTAATCAGGTCTCTACAAGTTAGAAATAAAAAATGCTTATTAGTCAATAAAGTAAAAAATATAGTAAAGTATTTCATCTTTCAACAATAAAGTATTTTATGTTCATGCCAAAAAAAATTGCTGAGCACAGAAAATCTAATGGTCTGTTTACACGTAGCGAGTAATAAAGTGAATATTGTTGCTGTTTGTTGTTGTGCAACCGAGCGCGCTCTCGCTCATTTTTGTACAAAATGAGTGAAACAAACAAACGGATCGCTAATTTACTCGCTGCGTGTGAGCGGACCATAATGCTAATAACCTAATTAATTACTAAGCCACGTATTAAAATATTGCTACCCAATAGTCAAATAAGCTATTGAATTTCGCATTCACAAATATCTGTTGAGTACAGCAAATCAGTTACCTAAATTTAAGTTACACAATGTATCACAGTGACCCCAAGATATAGTAGAAATTTTGTTTTTTAAAATGATACCTACGTCTCTCGTCATTCGCTGATAAAGCCATCTTGTTCTGTTCTTGCATAAATATTTCATGCTTCATCATCATCATCATCATTATCAGCCGAAGGACGTCCACTGCTGAACATAGGCCTCCCCATGGCTATTCACAACGACCGGTTTCATGCTTAAGAGACTTAAATATAATATTTTTCTTTCTCAAAAGACATTTTGATTTAATATTCTATCATGATCCTTAACTCAAGTCAAGTATGTGTGAACGAGACACAATAGAAATTCCATTATTATGCGACTCCCGGCAGTCGTTTGATACCTGACTGATTAAAATGTACATTTCTGAAAACTTGCTTCTGCATTCCTTTTGCTTTTTTATACTCTTTCTGCATAGTTTGGTTGGATACAATATAACTTTGATCGCAAACCAACAAATTCGGAAATAAGATTACCACTTATTTTAGAATCACTCGCTTGGATATGGCGTGTGATTTTCGTTCGAAAACACATAAGAAATCAATCACTCCAAATCTAGACGTGAGTACTCACAAAATTAAGCAATGATTTTTCAAATACTTTTTATAAAGATTACAACTGGTTTTCATTTCAAATTTCGACTTTAATCATTGAATATTACACGCCATCTTGACGCGAGTGATTCAAAAATAGAGCTCCTGGTACCCTTTTATTCTGACTTGAAATACTGTAGATGTTAGTAACAGGATAATTACTAGTGTCAAAGTATTGAAGCAAATGTAAGTTTAAATCACTGTAAAAGTCTTTACATTCTATCTATAGAATAAAGAAAACTATAAGTACCCGTTTAACAAAGTTTTAGCTTTTTCTCGTAAAAAAGGTTTCATGATTGAATAGTAAAAATCAAAGATACGACTTTTAGATAATTCTAAAACGAAAAAAAACTAATAGGTTTATCTAAAATAATTGGTTCCAGTTTCATTTAAAATGTTGTATTTATAATAGTACTCTGGTATGTACATTATTTTTCACAAAATTAGTACACCCAATCATATTTTAAAACAGCATCGCAGCTAATATTAGAATCCGCTGACTGTCAACGCTTGCAAAATAAAGCTCGGTGTACACATGTCAGTTATGTGCACATTCCTTTTAAATTTTATTTATATGAAAATCTATTAAAATATATTCTTTTAGTTAAAAATACGTAGAAATTAAGTACCAAACTTATTAAAAACAAAAGTTGCTGTTTATTCATTGTAATTGTAGGTATGATAAAAAATAAAACAAAAAGTACAATTAACATGAATTATTGATTGAACTATTTGCATTGCCTACTCCAAAGTTAACTAGAAGAACATGTTTAAGGCATTAAGTCGCACATTGTAAAATACAATAGCATATACAAATAATAATAATAAACGCTATGATAAAGTAATTGAAATAATATTTATTGATCTTGTGAACTAACCTTTACAGGTGGTGATTCGTAATCAGTAATTTTGCAAATTATGTTATTAATTAATTAATAAATCAAAATAGAATCTCAGCAATTTCAATTGTAAATTGATATTATTGGTTTTAGAAATCAGTTTGACATGTATAAAATCTTTAGTAGCGTAGGAAAATTATGAGTGTTGTTTCTCATAGGATAAAAAATAAACTTCTTCCTACATATTTCCTTTTGATTACTTTGTATTTTAAAAATTGTTTTGTTCTTTATTATTTATATTGAGAGATAGTGATGAAGGTATGTTTATGTAGGTTTATTTTTAAGTTTTTATGTATGTATATTAGGAGTATATAATTAATGTAGCTTTTTATGTTCTTTTACGCCGCCTCAACGCTTCTGCTTCCCCAATGGTTGACTGGTTGAGAATGCTTTAAGCATATAGTCCTACATTTGTACTTCATTTTTGTCAGGACAATAAAGAATAAAATAATTAAAAAATGAAACCATTTCTTAGTTTTTTTAATTAAACCATATAACTGGAATCGGAAAGATTAGGTTAACAATACTATATTTTAGTTCAAACATGGAAATGATGTACGGAACTTAATATTTATTTTACACACGGACTTGATTTGCAACGCGTGACGTAGCTGAAGGTTAGCAGAAACAGTATATAATGCCTGTATTGAAACATTCTCGTTCAAATCAGAAATGTTACATCTACTTGATGTGCAACTTATTCGGGGATCCAGTTCTGGAAGACCAGAAAGCCCCATCCAGTTTAAGTTGTTCCATCTTGTAGTTGTTTTTTTGAATGGTACAGACAGATATTTTTCGGGGAACCAGTCCTGGAGGCCAGGAAGCCCCAACCAGTTAAATATCTATTCTTGTACTAAACCCATTGAAACTTGAAACAAATTTACATCAACTCGATATGCTACTTAATCGGAGATCCAGTCTTGGGAGGCCAAGAAGCTCCATCCAGTTTAAGTTGCACCATCTTATTGTTGTTTTTTGAATGGTACAGACAGATATTTTTCGGGGAACCAGTCCTGCAAGTCAGGAAGCCTCAGCCAGTTTAATATCTGTTCTTGCATTTTGCTTTACTAAACACAATAAAACTTAAAACCTAATTTACATCAATTCGATACGCTACTTAATCGGAGTACCAGTCTTGGGAGGCCAAGAAGCTCCATCCAGTTTAAGTTGACTTATTATATTTGCTCACAATGAAATAAAGTATTCGATACTTAACTCTCTCACTGACAGTGACCGCCTATAGGCGTGAGAACAATAAAATTTATATTGTGTCTAGAGTTCTGTCCGCAAAAATGTAAAAATGGTACAGATATTATTCGGGGAACCAGTCTTGGCGGCCAAGAAACCCCAACCAGCATAAGATCTGTATTTTTGCTACTTTACTTATCACATTAAAACTTGAAACCTAAATTTAAATAAATTCGATGTGGCATTTAATCGGAGATCCAGTCTTGGGAGGGCAAGAAGCTCCATCCAGTTTAAGTTGTATTATCTTATATTTGAATTCTATATGCTTATAATGAAACAGAGTTTTTAATTACGTTTAAAAACAAAGCCTCAATCAGTTATTTAATATTTTTATGTTAATATGCTAAAAACATCAAAACCATTTCTATCTGTTTTAGTAAAACAAGTTACATCTATTCGATATGCTACTTAATCGGAGATCCAGTCTTGGGAGGTCAAGAAACTCCATCCAGTTTAAGTTGTATCATCTTATATTTGAATTCTATTTACTAACAATGAAACAGAGTTTTTAGTTACGTTTAAATACAAAGCCTCAATCAGTTATTGATTTTTTGTGTTAATATGATAAAAACATCAAAACCATTTCCACTGTTTAAGTAAAACAATTTACATCTAATCGATGTGGAACTGAATCGAGGATCCAGTCCTGAAGAACAGGAAGCCTCATCCAGTTGTTTTTTGAATCAATTTGCTTATAATGAAACATAGTTTTGCGAATTGGTTATTGGGCATTCAAAAAAAAGTTTTTTTACGTTATTGATCGAACGACAGTGAGATTCATTGTAAGTAAATGAAGCAGATATTTTAGTTACGTTTAAATACAAAGCCTCAATCAGTTATTTAATTTTTATGTTAATATGATAAAAACATCAAAACCATTTCCATCTGTTTAAGTAAAACAATTTACATCTACTCGATGTGGAACTGAATCGAGGATCCAGTCCTGAAGAACAGGAAGCCTCATCCAGTTGTTTTTTGAATCAATTTGCTTATAATGAAACAGAGTTTTGCGAATTGGTTATTGGGCATTAAAAAAAAGTTTTTTTACGTTATTGATCGAACGACAGTGAGATTCATTGTAAGTAAATGAAGCAGATATTTTAGTTACGTTTAAATACAAAGCCTCAATCAGTTATTTAATTTTTATGTTAATATGATAAAAACATCAAATCCATTTCCATCTGTTTAAGTAAAACAATTTACATCTACTCGATGTGGAACTGAATCGAGGATCCAGTCCTGAAGAACAGGAAGCCTCATCCAGTTGTTTTTTGAATCAATTTGCTTATAATGAAACAGAGTTTTGCGAATTGGTTATTGGGCATTCTAAAAAAGTTTTTTTACATTATTGATCGAACGACAGTGAGATCGATGATGTAAAAAAACTGTTTTAGAATGCCCAATAATCCCCTACTTCAATTCGTATTCTGGATGGAGGGCATCATTGTGGTTGTTACGTTTGAAAAAAAAACAACGAAGGAAATCCATACAATTGTAAATTCGACTGAATGTTCCTTTCTGACTACTAAAAAGGTCAAATTAAGCAATAAATAATATCAAGACAAATTTATAATTAAAAAAAAACTGATGGATGATACAAACGAAAAATTTTATGTGAAAATGTGAAATGTTCCGTCCAATCCAAATATATATTTTTTTCATTTTATTTTAATATCTTTTGTTTTTGTTGTTGTCCTTGTTATTTTTATAATAGCACCTCTCGTGTGACAAATAAATAAATAATTCATTCATTCATTCATTCAAAAATACTATGAATAAATGGTATTTAATTTAAAAAAAGACAGGCTACATAAGTCGTTAAAACTGTCTGCACCTTTACCATAAACTGTATGAATTAATAATTAAATATGCAATCAAATTTTCTTCCATGTCCTAGATATGCAGAGCAACTTTATAAACCGAACCAATATTACAGTCAAATTAAATTAGCGCATAAAGTATTTCTAAATCCGTTTCATAAACTCAATATACTGGCTTAATCAATTCAGTGTGGAATTGAGATCATTTTTTTTATCGTTGCAAACAGCGCTGAAAGATTCTCTGTTTGCAGATCAAAACAGATCAAAGAGGTCACCCCGCGGCCGCACATCGATCAAATTAACTAACGAAGTGCAGGGTTGTTGCTTATGTAATATCTTTCAAGGGAATCTTATATTTGTAAAAAAAATACTTTCAAGGTAATCCAAAAAGTTGGGTCATCCGTCAATAACTTTCCTTACCTTGTTTAATGTATTATTTTAACAATACAGGAATAATAGGATAAAGAGCTTAAACGCGATTATACATGAACTTGTCAGACAAATATTGCTTAGTAAATCAAACTTACATGATTTTTTATTACTTTTACTACGAGTATCAAACTCATAGTTGTTTCTTGAAGCATTTGTTTGTCTAGTTAAAAAGGCTAACTTTATATTATTCCGGATAAAACCTAAAAAGAAGGCTTTCGTTGTAATATCAACATCAATAACTAGTGTCTGCCAGCCCTATACCAAACATAGCTGCCCACTGCTCCCGCGCTACTTAACCAATCTAGATTGACCCACATACAACAGTTATTGTTTACTAAGGTACGTCTTGGCCTATATCGCCTACTACGAGTATCTGCATAAAGTCATCATTCTTAAAAGATCTTATATCGACCTCATATTTACGCTCATTGATTTATTATTTCCTCTGTTCTTTGTTTTAAAATCATTAGTGCCAGTAGGTTTGCGGTTACTTGGAGTTTGTTAGAAACTTAATAATATACATTTCACTTGTAAAAAGCAACTGTGTCACACAAGGAATCGAACCTGTGTTACGCTAACAGGGCGAATGCCTATATCAGCCAGCTAGCGAAACATTCGCAAGCTTCTTGGATTTTGCAAGTGCTTCCTTTAACGCGTATAGGCTGCGTCACCTCATCAATGTAGTTCAATGTGTTGGTGGCCGAGTAGTCATGTAGACATGCGCCCAGATAGCGTAAGACACAGGGTTTGATTCCTTGTCTGACTTTCAGAAAGTAACTTGTAGAAAGTAACTATACTTTCTACAAGTGCAATTTATATAGAAATCCTTTTTTGTGGTATTAACAATAGTGATGTATTGACACAGCAACTGTTTTGTGTTATGCAATTTTACAGAACGATTTATGCTTGGAGATAGGGAAAAAATATTAAATAAGTTTTTATCGGTTACTCTTTTATTCGGTTATCACAAAACCTGAGTGGTTAAACCAACATACCGGTAATTAAACACATTTGATCTTAGCAAAGTATTTAAAAACACATCAGTCAGCCCATTGCAAAGCCCAAAGATCCGTAGTTACGTAACCCAACCGTACCGTTTGAAATCTCATGAAAAATCTGTGTCTCTGATGTGGGAAATAAACCCGTCGGTCGGTCCGTTAGATGGTATTTATGGGTTTAGTTTTAGAGTTAGAAACGCTTTCGTTTTCAACTTGTAAATTACTTGCAGAAATTAAGCTGCTAATTTTGCTGATTCAACTTTCTGCGTTCCCAAGCGGTTGATTGGTCAAAAATGCCCTAAGGCATTAAGTCCACCTTTTGTACAACTCGCAGTGCAAATAAAGTTTAAATAAACAAATTATAAGCTACTTGAGCGCAAGCTTTACTTAATTTTTAAGTTCTTTAGTCAACTACGCAAGATAAAGTATAGTATAGGTTAATAACTACATTAATTGTAATAGGTATGCAAATTTGTTTCTAAAAAGGTTTTATTGGAGATGGTTGGTGATCATGAAAATATAAACAAAACAGTGCATTGACATTATTAAATTAGTCGGGTGTGAAATACAAAGAGTTTCTCTCAGCAATGTAGAAAGTGTCTAATATTACTGTTTCCCTTTATCTATCATTTTAATAGGCACGACTGACGGTCGTGAGTGCTTTACGCAAGGTGAATTGTCTAGACGAGAAGATTTTGCGATTTAATACACTAAAGGGTGGGAAAATAGGGAAATGAAACGGGAAAAAGTTCGTATGTATTTAAAAGCTACAATAACAATTAAAAAGAACAATCAATTCAAATTTTAGTGCACAGCTAAAAATACGCTTTATTAAATGCATCTGCACAAAATCCTACACGCACAAGGCTAGCTAAATTAAAATCTCCCGAAAAACAATTTTGATTCTGAAACTATGTGAAAGCAGTTAAAGTCTGTAGGATGGAGGTTTATTCGCGCTAACAGTATCAAAGAGATTGTGCTCTTTGAAAAATGTAAGCACTGGTTGCCTTGAATTTTGTAGGCCAAGCAAAAAATAATATTTTGTGTGTGGGAAAAATGTTGCGCTGCGGAAATGATGGCGTTATATTTTTCAAGTTAATGGTGATAATAACACATAATAATTATAATTCAGCTTTGAATGTAATTATTTTTTTCTCAGGCCGTGAGCGTCAGATGACAATTCCTTGGCACATATGATTGGGATTCTTAAGTGTAGGTGTAGGATCAAGGATAAAAAAACAGTAATTAGATTTTTTTTCCACTACTATTATTAGTAAGATATGTAAAATGAAAAAAAAACGCTGAAAAAAATCACCAAGATGTCGAACACAATGCTTATAAAATCTGATATTAATGGGCTACTAAATACAATAAAGACTTTCATAAAGCCCTTCTATAGTAAATCTGTAAACCGCGATTAACGTTAAGAAGCTCTCTCATTTAATACGGTGCAAGGTCGTATACTAACATGCAGTCAGTGATATATATAGAAATCCGAGGAAATCGTAGAAACAAACAAGATCTACTACTAATGTTTACAAACGGTTCTAAAATAGTGCTATTTGAGCTTCTGAGCTAGCGCTAGTTAGTGGTAATTACACTTTAGAACAATTTACATTTGTAAATTACTTTGTAGAAATGTTTATAAACTCCTGGCTAAGTTGGAAAAAATTCACACCTGGGATTTAAAAAGTTTGTAAGTTATGTAACCGGCCGGCTTGCACATGTTAAGGATTAGACGAGTTCTCAATTAAGCCATCGTTTTCTTTGTCAAAATCAAAGAAACAGAAAGAGATAGAACGATGATTTATTCCACAATCTAGTCCTGACTTGCGTAAGCGGGGCAAAATGAAATGAGTAACTAAATAAAATTTCTAAATTAACATTGGATCATTGTTCCAATACATTGATATTATGACTATTAGTTTATTCATTCTTAAGACTAAGCTTGTAAATGGCATTTATCCTATTATCTTCAATCTAAAAAGTGTTTTATTGATTTTTTCAGTTTCAAAATTCCCTGTAACCGATGATTGTAGTCTGATTAATCCTTCTAAGAACTACCTATGTTAGGTATAAGGTTTTAACTACAACAGGTACTTCAATACTAATGGTTCTGATCTCACGGTCATAAGAAGGTATAGCTTCGTACCTGGGATAGTTACTGTAAACTGTTGAAAGACGCTAAACGTGCACCGTCGGACTTGCCAAAGTATCAGAATAATCGATGTTCTGCGTAATTTGTGTTCAGTGCTAGCACTGAACACAAATTACGAAAATGGATCTAGATCCATTTTCGGAAATCTGTTTTGTGAAATATTAGACATATCCAAAGATCACAAGTAGGTATTTCTGCTGACATGGCCAGTTAAAAACTGTTTATTTGTTGGTTGTCGCTCCAATATTTACGTGGAAGCCATACCTTTACATAAATTATCTTCAGTGTGTTGTTAGTATACTACTACTACTCGCCCCTGTTTAGCTTACGAAGCTCCGCTATCTATAGTGATGCGCTGATAGCAACTGATTTACCTGCTCCTATATTTAATGCAGGAAACTCCACAACTCGACAAATTGCCACAAATTTATCGTTCCGAAGACAACTGGATTGCCCAAATAAACAGACCGTAACTGTGTTGACATAAGGCGTAATTTAGCTTGAACTGCAACGGCGTGCCGACGGATTTGCGATGTCACATTTAATTTAGGAAACTATGATTCTCTAGTTCTGCACATTAAAAGGTGTCTTTAATAGTGTTTTTTATGTCATTGTTATAAAGTTTACTTTACAATGAAGCAGCATTTTAATGTAGGTGTTTTCCAATTGAAGTCTAACAACAAAAGTACGGTGCTGTCTGCCACAGATCTGGGTCTGCTAGCTCCAAGGTTCTAATTCCAAGGAGATAATATAGATACGCGTACTTAGTAACCAAAGAAAGATTTGATTTCGGTTGACGTTTGACGGTTCAACCGTCGTTTCGTACTTTTTAAGTATGAAAGTATGAGATCATTACTTATTTGTCGGTTATTTTACCATTTTATTTCCAGGGAAAACCATTCTTGTATATGAAATCAGCATCAACCGTTTAAAATTCTTCCAGACATTTTTCAGCGTAAGCACTTGGCATTGAACCGCAACGCTCCCAATACATTGTCGATCGCATAACATAAATAACCGTAATGCGAATTAAATTGGGTCTATTTTTAAACGATTGTTGCGCGCGCGCATTTTTCGCGGTACGCACCGACAGTTTTATTTGATGGCTGATTTATTTGATGTTTGCTTGAGGAATTGTATGTGCTTGATAATAAATGATAATAGAGCTTATTTTGGGATGAAATAGTAGTTATTAATAGTTTGTAGTTTAGCCATCAAAGGTTTAGAGAATTGTAAAGGAGAGCTTTTTTATCTTTTCTTGGAATTATACGACTGTTTATAGATTATTTCTTAGTAAAGAATTGGTAAATGTATGCAATATATGTAGTTGTGTAAGCTATATATTAAATCCTTTATTGTTCCCAAACGTACCTTACAAAGAATTGCAAAAGAAAATTACTAAAGCTTCATGTAAAAGAAAACTCAGTTCAGTTTGTAAAATAAAACTAACAACAATGTTTAAAAGAAGCATTTTTACGTCAGTTTGTCAATCTACGTGCAATCAAAGCGTGCTCGCAACGACTCCTGCGCAGCACAAACGTGGCCGTTACGGGCGAAGCTAAGTACCGGCCAATTGAGATGTAGAGATGTGAAAAATATATCGATATTTATTAAGAATAGCTGAAACAGCGCCGCACCCTTATTTTAGACGTTACTGTTTTACGTTTTATATTAGAAATTAGAAATACATCCTACTTTGTTTTATTTGACTGAAACCTTATTCAGTAAGTATTTTATCACCACCAGTTATTTATTTCTGTGTTGGTTAACGTGTAGATATTTTGCTCAGCTATACCTCACTGTCACTGCTACTCGTTTTGTGGTTCGTAGTAGCGTATACTCATTTAGTATTCTGCGTTCAAATGTATGGGGTTCGAGGTCAGTCTGTGGTAATGTTTTGGTTACCTAATTGTGAGTTTATAATGTTGAGTGAATACTAACATTTCTTTTTGCATGTCCAACGATGTATGAATGTTGAATAGCAATTGTATTGGTGGGTGTTCGTTGTATCAACCATTTTATTAAACTATAGGGATTTTTTAATTATTTATCACTGAAAAAGATTATATACGGTGTTTTTTACGAGTAACTACTCTACCTATTTAATTAGTAACCAGTGTTAAATGTTTCATCAGCTGTCAAGGTTCTAAATTAAGAAATTGAATTGCACTATTTATTATGCTGATACTTTTATTTATTTTTCCTCAATAAATTTTAAAATCACGAATAACACAATTCTCATCCCGAATTTCGTCAATGATGGGTCTCCTACCTAACAAATGTAATCTTTATTATGTCGATAATCTTATCTCGATCCCATCACTACTTGTTTATCGTCGATTTACAAATCACACAATGCGCCCGCGGTTCGTAGCGGGGTTCCGCACATTATACTTATTAACTATCGATTTGCTATTGTATAACGCATTATTGGTCATTCAATGGAGACTCAATATCTTTTCCCTTGCGTTATGGGATGTGGGAATATTTTATTTTTTAGTCTTTTGGGATATATGGGCGGATTGTAATTTTTTTTGTAGTTGTATTCAGAGATACATTTAAGTATGTAACCATAAACTGCATAAATTAAGATCTGAGTGATCTGAAGATGCAGAGCAGGATGCATGATTTTTATAAGTTTTGTATTGGTGCCTGGGATTATAATTTCGTTTATTAAATCGGAATGTAATGTTTAATATAAATTATATGCTTCCACTTCACTAATTGTTTACAACATTGAAGAACACTCATTGCAGTCTCCATAAAAGTGTTTTACGAACCGTACAAATCAAGCGCAGCTGTAAAAATCACGAAATCCAAAAATTTCGAATGTGACTCAACCGGGCACTGAACTGACAGTACTGCCAGCTCACATGTGCGCACGCGCCGCTTGTTTACGCTATATGCTCTGTTTCTCTTCTGTCTGAGGTTCGGATATACAACCATATTTTATTAATATAGGTTATTTCGGAAGGTAAGTCGTATGATGATAGAGCTTGCTATTTATCAACTCTGTAGTATGAGTACTTGTTTTATATCAATCCGAAAGTCAGCAGCTTTTTAGTTATTTAATGCTGCTTAGTTGACTAGAAATTGAACGGTAAAAACAAATTGAGAGGGTTTTAAACGATTCCATCTAAAGTTTTGCTGTTTTTCGTTAGCAAATTACCAACTGCATCCTACTCTAAGCTACCTTCTATGTTTATAGATGGCCGTAATTTCAGGATTTATTTGAATAACATCATCCCAATGTTTACAATATCGCCGAATGTTTAGTGTCAACGAACTTGGTCTAGATTCGGAGCGCAAATGTCTCCACGCAAATTACTGTGACACATTTAGATGTCATTAAATCAATCGGCTAATGAGCGAAACAGAGATACAATTATTATAATAGGTTTTAGCATTTGGTGATATCTTAAAACGTACTTTTGAGAAGGCAGTTTTGAAAGCATTTCCTTAGTATAACCTGACCTTCCAACACTGCTCATGTTTTACGTATTGTTAAACGAAACGAAGTAACTATTATTTTGATAAATATTATGTGGGTGATGTCATGTTTCGGTGAATCTACTGCAGAATGCTTGTAAATACGTCATAATACTGTTGCACTTTATTATACTAAGGCTGTAATATAGGTAGGTTTAAAAACTGGCATCTTCAACCATTTGTCATAGTTAATTTGTAATTTTAAGGAGAACTGAAGTAATGTCATGACCCTTATTCCTTTAAGGTTACGGGCTTCAAGACTTCTATGTTGTCAAGTGCACGTACAGTCGCCAGCACATTAGGTTACCCTCTTTTGTTGCAAACTAGCCTTTATTACGACTCCATAAGATACCGCAGTGTTTACCTTGACGTGCTGTTGTCCGTCCTACTATGAGTGCCGAAATTACTTTTGTGTTTATCCACTTTATCACTAATGCACATACAACTTAAAAACAACTCCTTATCAACCTCCATTTACCTTCCAAGGCACCGAAGCGTCACCTATTTATAAGTAATGGCTAACTAAATGGGAATTTCTAAAAATAACAGCCTTTGTTGGTACTGTTTTGTTTCGAGTACCAACCCTTTTTAGGATATTTATAGCTGCAAGTTTTTTTTTTTTTAAGTAAACAGACTCGAGAACAGGGATTGAAAACGATGTAAGTAGGTACATTTCGAAAATGTTTAGTTTATCGTAGTCATAGCCAATTTTGTATTTCATGTAGGATTTATTTTTTTATAACTTAGATTGTAACTTAGAATGGATTTGCCTGTAGGTTCCTAGACTTTAGTCAATGTTTGTAGAGGCGGAGTTGACGATGTGACAAGTTCATAGAAGAAGCCTGCGTTCACTCTGACTTTGAAGGTGTTTTTAGAATTTGCTGAGATAATAATAACCAATTTTAAATAATTAAACACGGAAAAGCCCCATTAAATTATCTTAAAATGAAAATATGGAGTTTTTACATTGTTAAAAGTAACAAAGACAGAGTCGATGATATTATACTATTGTGTTAGAATCAATTGGGCGAAAGCTCTAACAATTCTAGTCTCCAATTAAAGCAATAATTAGGCGTGACAACCCTAATAGCCTTAATCAACACAATCTAAAGATTTTTTGAACAGCTGAGTTATATCGCACTAGATACGAGCAAATAGTATATTTCAGCGCGAAGTACACGCGACTGACAAATTATTAGTCTACAGCTCCACTGACAATCTGCCAACTGGCATGGGCCCAGCAGTGGACACGAGCCCTTATATTAGGGCTGCCAAGTTCATGAACAGCTATTGTTAATAGTGGAAATTGGCTTGTAAATCCAAAATTATTTTGGCCAAAATACAACTTTTTCTGAATTTTCTTTAACTTATTTAAATAAAGAACTTTTGAAACTGAAACTATGACTACAGTTTAAATCACGCTTAGTTCCAAATCATTTTTACTCCTGTACGTACTGTAACTTGAGTATGCCGTTCTTAGTGGTATCGGTATATAAATTCACTAAAATAAATTTATGCAAAACTTGAAAGTCTCCCGAAAATCAAAGATATTCTGTGAAAAAAAATTATGTTATTTCTGTTAAGACTGGAAAAGCATCTCATCATATTTTCCGGCTCCAGCCATCCTTAATACCATCCCTACGCTCGATTAGTTCCTCAGTTTCCTAGTTTATTATAAGCGCTCATACATAACCGATGTTCTGCATCCTGTCTAGATTTAGATATTAAACTGGAAATTGAATTATTATCGTTAAAATAGCACATAATAGCAGGTTCCGTAGAGTTGATTGAATGATTGGCATGGGAGCTGTAGGATGGTACAGACTAGTTTTATTGAAACAACCTATCATCATAGACTAGCTGGATAAATAGTGTTCATTATAGTCTTTTATGTCAGCAGTAAAGGCAGTAGCAGCAGTACCCGCTTTACGATATATTCGAGATATAATTATACCTACAGAAAGTCCACGTTATTTTTCGTGTTCGAGTGTGCACACAAGCATGTTATGTTCGGCTAGCATTAAAATTATAAACTTACTCCGAATTAAGCCATCATCATCATCTATACTAATATTATAAAGCTCAAGAGTTTGTTTGTTTGTTTGTTTGTTTGAACGCGCTAATCTCCGAAACTACTGGTTCGAATTGAATAATTCTTTTTGTGTTGGATAGTCCAGTTATCGAGGAAGGCTATAGGCTATATAACATCACGCTACGACCAATAGGAGCAAAGATATAGTGGTAAATGTGTAAAAAACGGGAGAAAGAAGTCACTATTCCACGCGGACGAAGTCGCTGGCAAAAGCTAGTTTCAGATATCCATACAAGTAGGTAAAAGTGAAACATACTTAAATCCCTGTTCCACTAACTCGGAGCTTTTATTTTTACTCCTCACAATCGGTTCAGGGCCGCCCTGTCGACATCGTCTCGTCCACAGACTGAAAAACAACAAATGATCGTAAATTGTGTTGATGAATAAATAACTGCATCATTCATGATAAACACTTAAATGAAATTAAAGAATCTGGAATTATAATGCGAGACACGCTGAATGAAAAACTTGCGATACAATGACGATGGTTGACATTTAATGTTTTTAATCGACTTTTGAGCTTGAAATATCATTTCTCGTTCGGAACAGTTCGCGCATTTGGGAAGTCATGACAATGATAGGCAGTAAAAAAATACCATTACTGTTATTTTTCGGAGCTTTACAGTTTATAAGCTATGAAAATACAATATTAAAACAATATCATTAAAGTATATATTTTTTTTTGTTTTAGTTTAGTTTTAATTTTACTGTATTTTTAATTAAAAAAAAGTTCAATATGGTGTCTGTATGTTATTTGTTTTCTCAAGTCCAAATGATAAAGCTGCAGTCACAAATCTGCTGCGTCCGATTTTATTAGTAACAGAAATAGCTGGCATTTCAAACAATGTCAATTAAGTCGGACTATTTGGACAGCAGTCGATTAATCAGACTTTATTGGCCTTGCCGACCGACCTGCGTACGAATTCATTTAAAGTAATGAGATTGTAACTGATTTGCGGGACGCTTTTTTTAGTGAGGTTTTTGTGCTTTCTCCGAAGATTCTGTTTGATCTGATACAAAATCAGCTTGATTTGCATTTTTTTTCAGATCTTCGAAAAAGCACAGAAACAAAATAGTTCATTGGATTTTAACAGTACGAACTTTTGAAAAGCTGCGTTTTGCTTCAAATTAATGCACTACAGAAAAACAGTACCAAGTGAATGGTTAAAAAAAGATTCACAATAATAACTTTTTATAAGATTATTTCTAAGTACCTATTTCTTATACAATTTGAGTGTTTTATAGCCCACGGTGACCTCTATTCATGTCTTTAACTAAAATAAGTAAAATTAGATGCAAATAAGTGATACATAAAATACTCGTTTATTGAACCTACATAATTTGCACTACCATAATATCAACCTTACAATGTCAAAACTGCTATTCAAATACATTTCAAATTCAGTCCTTAGCCTCTACAATTGCGTTCAGTATTATAAGCATTCAAATACAATTACCGTGATGTATCTTTGGCATTTGGAGACAAGATTTATTGCGATGATGTGACTGTATGCAATTCTAAGTGCATCCATTAGGGTTAAAAACTGTGGAAACTTTACATTCACTTTTGTTAATATTGCCAAGTAAACAATATGCTCATCGCTTAAAAGGAAACGAGTTAAAATGTCTAAATTCTTATTAGTTCTTAAGTAATAACCAGCATAAGTATTTTGTGGCTGGTCATATTTTTAAAATACAAGCCCTCGAAATCTAAGTTGATGTAGGCGGTCTCATTAGGAATTTGTCAATAAAAATTTAATAGTTATAAGCTCCACGTTACTGTACTTGAAGATGAAGCTTATAACTTTATGTTATCTTAGTGAACGTTTCTGATGATCTTCTGAACACTTAAAGATACTAAATCTATACGAGCACAAGTGTATGGTAGGTACCTGTATTGGCGCCGTAAATAGCTGAAGAGATGGCCGGTCGACCGCGGGGACCACCGCACGAGATTTTACTTGTTGACTGTTTATCTTTGTGGGGAATAAAATGTATTGGAATCAATGATGAAGTTGGGGTTTAAGATTTAAGATTTGATTGTTAGGTTTCAGATTTAATTGAACATAAGTCAAACGTCATATATTCCATTAATAAAATACATTGTTAAAATTATAAATAAAAATTATTACACATACATGTTATAATATCAATCACATTATCATAGAATCACAGCAATTCGAATTAAAATATTACAATACAATCAACGGTCAATAGCTTGACATTAATTAAAGAAAAAGTTAAAGTGACACAAATAACCACCAATTGATAAAGAGGCACAGTATTTTCCCTAGGTACATTAAGTTTATTATTTATAGGTACTACATTTTCAACGCAAATGCATTCAAATATTTTTGTTCATGCAAATTCTAATAAATAGCCATATATTCTTTGTTGAAAACTCCAACCAACTAACAAAGCTTCAAACTAAAATCCACCCAACAACACCAAGCTAAATCTTCCCTACCTGCGCGCGCGCAGGCAGGAAGCGCCGCACGTGCGCACCACAGGATGTTTGAAAACGCGCCGGACGCCCGCGAATCGAGACCGTTACGTTCGAATCGGTAGTTGATTCGCGAGGTTTGTGTAGTTAATTGAGCAAAACACTTTTTTATAGAGTCAGTTCTTAAACTACTACCTGCTCGTTTGCGCTATATAACTATAACGAACGTCAAATAACTGACGAAAAAACGTTTTATCTAGATTCAGGAGCGACAAACTCCAGGGTTTGTTAGAGCAGTTTCACTCTGAACATCAACATATTTTAAGTAACCATGATATTAATGCAGTATTTCACATTAAGCCCTTTCGTTACTACAATATTTTTTGTATAACAGAAAAGTTATGAGAAGTAAAAACCTTATGTCAATGTGGACGGTAGCAAAAGGGTCAAGCCACATTTTTGTCTAAGGTGTAGGTGTAGAATCTTGACTTTGCACAAGATCTCATATTTTTCAGTCACTGCGATACAGCTGTGGCCAGATTTTTCAAGAGCATGTCTTTAGTGAGAATAGGTTTGCTCGCGATTGCAATGTGTTCACCATAATGGGTTCTCGTTTAATTTAGCTTCGGTGTGATTGCAATCTTATTGTGTTCGCGGTCAGTTTATTGTCCCAAGTAACGCGCTCGTGTAAACTTGCCGTCATTATTGGCGCCAATACACGCTAATTGGCGCCATTGTTTGTTTTACAGTTCATTAACGTTCGCACAGATTGAAGTTTCGCTCAACAAGCTTCAAAATAATGGTGTACTCATATCACAACTCCGGAAGTTTTAAAATACACTTTAGTTTCTTTTAATTTGATTGATTCTTTCGTATTTACTGTGGCTTTCTATAGACAGAATACGTCGCGATTATTTTAAACATGTCTACTATTCACCTTTATGCAGAATATAGTTTAGATGCGAAGGCAACAAAAAGGCATGGAGAAAGTCCACCTCTAATTGAAATTAACTACCAAATCCAGTTTTTTTTAGGTTCAGCTGCCTATATAGTCTGTCTGTTTTCTCGTATAACTTTTCCTTTATCTATGCGACTATTAGGATCACCCTGTGCATCCATAAAGCTCTGTTTACAAATATTCGTGAAGCCCGCGCCATCTGGTCCGCCTTATGTAATCTTTGTCTCACCGCGCGAACGCACGAGCTTTGGGATTCACTATTTTAAAACTAAATAAGTAGTTTGTTTTATAACTTCAGCAAGAAATATGGTAAAATTTGATTCAGTTGGCTTTTACTTCGTTTAATATGAAATTTTAAACTTTCTTTTTAGATTATACTTGCCTGAAAATCTGCATGATGACAGTGAAATTGCCTAAAAATAAAATACATTCAAATATGTATGGATATGATTTTTTAATAAAAAGCTGTGTGTGTGCAACAAAGCAAAGCGCGTGATATTGGAGTAGTCGATTTCTTCTTGTTTGCTTTTGCCAACTTTTCCATTTATTCCATTTTCCTCCTCCTGCTGTTCTTCCTATAACATTATCTAAGAATATATCATGGTCGTATCATTGCGTCATCATTGAAAAGAAATGCACGATTTTCTGTTAACTCTTTGAAGCTTTGTATTTATTTATCTATCAGATCAACAAAATTCCTTAAGTGTGTATGTAAATATAACTTTTAAAATTACGGAGGCGTATATGATGCTAATAACATAACTAAGTTTAAGTTGTAATACAAAAAAAAGTGAATCAGTATTAAGGACTATTTTTATCCCACTAGTATTGATGGATTACTTTTTAATTATTTTAACCCACGCAAGAAATTACCCCAACCCCTTTAAGACCCCAATCTATTTTTATTTTCAGTAAAACTACTCCATTCAATTATCCAATAAATCAAGCTTGCAATCTGCATCGAGACGATGATAACTATATTTTAAGAAAATAAACTGAATATATATTTTTTCCAATACTATTTTCATGATAGGGATTATACAAAGTTAAAGTTAATACTAATATTGTATTGATGCTAAATTATCCAATACATGTTATTTGAATTACTAACAAAAAAATAGTTGTTGAATAAGGAGAAGCCTATGTTCACAGCAGTGCACGCCCTTTGGCTGATTATAATGATGATGGTGATGAGAAGTTTTTGAATATGATTACTGATGGATATTGGTTCGTCACTAGAACCACATATAAAAGCTCAAGTATTTTTGTAATGACGTATCAAATGCGGAACATACCAAATATACAGAACTATGAAATTAATTTGAAACAATTTGTGGCGCTATTTATTTATAGCCCCCCAAAATTTAACACCCCATAGACTATCGTGTCGTAAATAAAACATATCAAGCTGTACGGTGAAAGGGGTATTTTTAACCCGCGGTTAACAATAAAATAAAAAGCTGTGTATCCATTTTTGAGGTGGCAACCAGGTTAGCCCTTCAACGCATGATGAACGAGCGGGTAGCACGTGTAGTTGATAGGGCTGACAAAAAAGACAATGAGCGGTTAAAAAATTTAAATTCAGTTATAAATTTAATGGTGACACTTGACTGTGGGCAAATCATAATATTTTGATTTGATTTGGGTCATCATCTAACATACTAATGTTTAGCAAATGTAAAATTAATTATATATATTTTTCTTTACTTTGCTTTCAGATAAATGAGTATAAAAAACATGCATTAGTCTTAAATGTTAATAATTCTTTTTCTGAAAATTTTGATGTGAAAAACCCTTTACAACAAACCTGCCTAAAACTTTTAAAGAACTAACTTCAGACACCCCTAAAAAGTATAAAAAATCCTTGTACACTAAACAGAAGTCGTGTTTCTGAAGCCTCTTTATTCTAAGCTGCACATTCATATTTATAGTTGCTCGTAAAAGTTTATAGTTATGCTGGAAAACTCGCTCTTTGACTATAACAGCCGATATTTCAGATATTTTTACGTTTAAAAATTACAAATGGGCCGTTCAAAATTAGAAAAGATTTACAGTCACATGATTTACATTGTAATTAATAAAAATAAACTCAAGGTGGTGTTCCTTAAAGAGGTAGCCGTACGCAAAAAAATACGGTGGTAGGTGAAATTCTTCTAATAGAGTTTAGTATTTTTTTTAATATTAAAACCACTGTTTTCTCTTACAATCTGACGATAGCGTTATTATAACAAATTAGTCATATTACTGCTTTCACCTGATTAGACTTAGATTGAATAAAAGGACTCCCAAGATTCAGAACTGATTCTAATGTTTTTCAAAATACAAGTTTCGTTTCGAATTGAATAGATAAAGATACATGCGACTAAAAAGTTTCATGAAAGTCACAGCGCACATTAAAAGCAACACGATACGAAGATTATTTATGAAGGCACCCTTTCGGAATCAAACCTGGGCCGTTATACGCGTGTTTATTTTACGTTAATATTATACGGTGCCAACGACCTCGGAAAATTATTTTTACGATCAATGCAGAATACCGTTTCGCCGGAATATGGGGAATACAGGCTAAAAGATGTTTGTGGCGCCTGACATAAGTCGTAAAAGTTATAAAACAACTCTAGTTTTAAAACTTTTACGTAGTTAACTTTAAGCTAAAACAAAACTTGAAGTAAATAATTTCTATTAGGCTAAATTGTAACATTGAATACAATATGTGCCTTCATTTTAACTGGTGCTAGCTCTGTATGTCATGTTTATCGTATATATATATATGTAAGCAACGGCATATGGGTTCTTAGGAAGTTGTGGAATTTTTTAATTAACTTGACATTCTATTGGTAAATCATGTAGGTCTGTCTTCCAATCTTGAAATAGCTCTGAACTAAAAGTCATAAGAGTCATTTATTTCTGCATATAGACCCACTGGGGGCACTAATACACGTCCCAATATAGACCCTACCACTGCTTCGGGACAATATTGTGGGCTAGTGCTGAGAAGAAGCAGCGCAACAAAGTCGGTCACTATTGCAGTGCAGCGCAACAAACTCTATCATGCAAAGATGAAGCTTGTGAAAATTTTGACCTGTAAATCCATCCTGGGTGTAAATTAAAGGGAATGCTTTCTGACGTTTATGTCTTTCCACGCACCCTGTATTTCAGAAATTACAACGCAGCGAACGCATTACGTTTCGAATTTTATTGGCCATGCAACTGAGAGGCTTATTTTTAGGCGGCTGCAGATGTTCAATGAGAATTTTTAGCAATATCCACAACTTATTCCAAGCACGTACTGAAAATTAAAGTTTAGCCGCCCAGAGAACGCTATTTTGAAGTTTTCTACACAAAATGCATGGATAGAATGTCCAACTTTCTGACTCAACATGTAAATTTTCCTATACATTTTCTGACAAAGTAATATTCAGGTGGCTAAACTTCCAAGGAAAAATGTATTTCTTTTTAATTTATTAGCTCTTTGAATGCCTAAAACATTGAAAATATATGATAGCCGTATATAGAGATGATTTTTTCATCTGATGACTTCTTTTGTAGGTATATCATCTGTTTGGCTGTGTTCCTGTAGTCTGTGTTTTTTTTCTGAAAATCTCAAATAACGTAAATAACTTTTAATTGTTTCAGAAACTAATGGATCGAAATAAGAGGAGTTGAGCGGGAAACATGACTCGCGCCGCCATTACGTTTTGGCGCGAAATGCCCATCGCTGTCACTCTCGTCTTCTTGGCGGCTGCTTGCGTATCGGCGGCCAGGTTCATTGTCGTTGGTAAGTCATAGTTAGTAGTTTATGATTTTATAAGTCAACTAGCGGCCCGCCCGCGACTTCGTACGCGCGTTTTAGTTTAACACCGTTCCCATAGATCGTAGCGAAAAATTATAAGCCTATACCTATACGCATTGAACTACTTATAGCCTTCCCTGATAAATTAGCTATCTATCATATTCTATACCCTTACCAATAGTTCCTGTCATTAGCGCCTTTAAACATAAAAACGAAAACATCCAGTTTTAAAATATATACATAGAAATGCATACAGATAAATGTTATATTCGACGACGCGTTTGGTGTATTGGTTAGCGCTCCTGACTATTACGCTGGCCGTCGAGGGTTCGAATCCCGCAAGGGGCAAATGTTTGTGTGATGAGCACGGACATTTGTATCCCGCAAGGGGCAAATGTTTGTGTGATGAGCACGGACATTTGTACCTAAATCATGGATGTTATATGTATTTAAGTATTTATGGGAGACGCACCCGTCATAATCGTTGTCTGGTACTTCGTAACACAAGGAAGATAATTCCTTACCACGCAACCAGACCATTGGTGTGTTTTCTGTCGCATATTTATTTATTTATTTATTATATTTTATGTACACTCAACACGCAGCCCGGTCTTTAATGGTCGAACTTACACGGGGATATTATCTTTTTATTTTACAACGAAATAGAAATACTTCCTACGCCCTTTCGTTACTTGTACATATTTCTTTCGGGTACTAATAAGACCAGGCTACTCTCTGCGCTTACACAGCATCATGCCACATAGGTACAGGCTGTGGGAGAAGCCTCTCAAGTCTTCTCCCGCTACCTTTTAAGAGTTTGAACTTTAGCTTTGTTTATGGTTATAGCGAAAACTCTACTTTCTTGAATTTAAATCGTAAATTCAAAGGGACAATTCTATGTAAAGATCTACGCCATCATCATCATCAACAACACCCAAAAGCCGTCCACTGCTAAGACATAGGCCCCCCACGAAAAGTTCGACACCCTTCGACCACAGGAGCAGCGTAGAATGTCCACCGACAATATGAACAAACGATCTGCAATGTACACTGGACACATACCGCTTGATACCTACCCTTTTTGAACACAAAACAATATTATTTACTATTCTAAGGAATAAAATCTCTTCTAGAGAGCAACATCAATAACAAACATGTGTCAAAACATTGTATCTCAGATATGTCAAATGATTGTCAAAAATGAAATAAAAAATATTTTAAGCAAAAGCACTAAAGAGTATTTATATTAACTTCGTAGCCAATCATCCCCAAAATAACTTTCTACCCCTTTTTAACCCCGTTACAAGATAAATTTCAATAAAATTTGATACACATTTTTCGTTAATATTTTTAAAGAATGTTTATGCAAAATTTGAAGTAGATCAGACAAAGGAATCACATTTTCCCATACAAACTTTGCACCCCTTTTTCAACCCCTTAGGGGTGAAATTTCAGAAAATCCCTTCTTATCGGATCCCTTCGTCATACAAAGAACACACCCTCCAAGTTTCAGGTCTCTACGATCAGCGGTTTAAGCTGTGCGTTGATCCATCAGTCAGTCAGTCAGTCAGTCATTCAGGACAAAGCATTTTATTGGTATAGATGATAAAACAGGCCGATGATAAAACACTTCCACTGATTACGTGTGCAGACACCTTAAAAACTGCACTTAGAAGTGCATTGCACAATAGTGTGTCTCGCAAAACGCCATTTCACTCTAATGCGCAACAAGGCAAATATATTTAGGACTAACCTGGGTCATTTTTCCGCCATTGATAGGATTCAGTCCAATTTCAGTAAACTTTCTCTTTCGTCCGATGTTGATATGTCTTATTCGCTACGTAAATTTAAGTCCTCACTCATGGATTCATTTCAAATTGAGAGGTGGTAAATTGTTTAAAATGGTAAATTGTTTAAAAATTTTCAAGTCATTTTGTTTATTGTTTCTTCAAATTTACTTAAGCTATATTTCTGTTTTCAGCAGTATTGTTGTGAATGTCGTGGCAGCCTATAAGTAAGGCAACACTGTAAAATTGTGTTTAATATTAAGTATGTCAATGTGTGGTGTATGCTTTGTTGGTTGTCCTTAACAAATAAAATAAAATAAAATAAAATAAAATAAAATAAAATAAACAATTTGACAGCAGATGTCGTTCAGCAGATACTATCAGAATTCGGCATTCGCTTGCAAGCGTTTCTTCGACTGTGGAATTGGAGACCCATGAATTACCAGCAGCTGTTTAAAAGTTGCAGCGGTCAGAAAAGATAATTTAACTCGTCAAGTATGTGTAAACGAGACACAATAAAAAATCCATTGTTATGCGACTCTCGGCATTCGTTTGATACCTGACTGATTCAACAAAATCATCCTTTACCCGGCTGCTTCACAAGAACGTGTACGTTTTCGACCACCCAATGAGACTTAAAAGAGAGTCAACATTGAATTTAAATATAAAATTACAAAAATCCTTCAAGCTTAACTACATTAAATTGCCATAAAATATCCTTAACTCAACCAACAAAAAACGTCATGAAATGCTTGAATTACAAATCTTAATTGACCATTTCCCCTTAATTGAATAACGCGTCATATTAAGCGAATCAACTCTTAAACTGCCAGGAGAACAGACATTGCCAGGACGTCGCATGAAATAGGACGAAACGGCCAATTTACGCTGACCCACAACTAAATTAGATCGTTACAGATTTGAAAAGAAAGACCAGGGGTCTGGTTGGACTGGTGGCTGTGATAATCGTCAGGCATCCTGCCAGTAATGAGTACCAAATGAGAGGGTTGATGCACCAATCGATTTGGCCCCGTGAAGTAATAACGTTTTCCGCCGGGTTTTTATTTTGGTGTTAATTTGATGGCATTACGGACGTGATGCCGTGGCCTAATTGGATGAAAAAAGTGTGCTACCGTTGTTGTTGTACCTACACGATTGTTTAAGTGTCTAACTCAAATAAATATTGATTTTATATTTTAAAACTTAACGTTCTTTAGGCTAAACATGACATGCCAGTGCACCATAAAAAGGCAAGTAATACCATAATTTGCATTTCAACAAACGAGCAAAAGAAATCATTTCCGACAGCCAAAACATCGATATAACTCATTCGATTTCGACAAATCGATTAGTATTCTATGTCCGATTTCCGATTAAAATTTCAAGTAGCCGCTATCGCAACGTGGATTTTCGTTAATGTTGCACTGTTTTGGAATACGAAATTTTATATTTTTGGCCTAAAAAGACGATAAAAATTCTGCAAGAGTAGGTTTGCCCATTGTTCGTATTTTGTCAATATTATTAGTCTTTAAATACTAATGCCATCTAATTCGTATCCTGTATGGGGTGTAACGTCTTCCTTCGAAGTGTTTTGATATTTCCTCTATAATAGAGGCTGCGAAAGAAAACATGTACATACCTATTATGCATGTTATCTTGTTGTGATACATAACTTTTTTATAAGGTATCGTATATACATACTGGTACAAACGAGACTACATCTATGATACTTACTGTTGTTCAGGATCGTCCCAATGACAAATATAAATCATAAAATCTGAAAAATCTCTACATCAGATAAATTTTACTTGATGACATGAGGATGGTTTAACAATTTCATGCTCAGATTGTCAAAGGTTTGGTCTCTGTACCCATACAATAGCGACTTATAATTGCAATGTGTCGTAGGTAGAGTTTACTGCTCGCAACATAAAGAAATTACACGCCAGTAATTTAAATGGCGATTAGGCAGCCTGCCAGAGGTATCGGGTCGTACATTAATAAAAACAAGTCTTAAATCAAAGCAAGTACGAATCTCGTTGAGATATACAGTTTCTCTCATGCATTGAAAACAAAATACATGTCTGTTTAAAGATATAAGTAGGTCTTTGCTTGCGGAGTTGACTAATTATTATGTATATCTTAATCTATTAAGAAGCATAAGCCAAAAAGTGATGCTAATCATCATCATCATCTCATAGTCAGACGCAGAACTTCAACTCCTGTAGTCCTTTTTTTTAAATTTATTTAGCATTTCTAAATTTAAAATAATATAACATTGTCAAAGATATTGAAAAAAAACTACTGAGGTTTATCAGCAACATACGCCTTCTTCGTGGTTTTCCATAGCGTTCAGTTGCTAGTGGTCTGTACCTATTGTAATCCTGCAATGTCTTAACAATGTCGTCTGTTAAGAACGAGAAAACACATTTTGCAATAACATCTGCTTTCTTTATGTATGTAGAGTCAACTATATATACTCGTATTATCAAAATGACTATTAGCACAGATTAATCTACTATCATTGGTTGTTTGCAAAAGTCCTAAATAAACACAAACATCTTCAAATTCTTTATGCCAACGCCGATAAGAAGATTTACAACGTATCTGTTCAAAGACTATTTTAAGTTTATCTTTTTTCATGTTTTGATACATTTTATGCGCTATCAAAGAAAGCTTTCTTATAACGTGGGTGGCTTGATAAGAATATTAAATATTGCATTATTATTACGACTTACAAGAAGCAAGTCCTTGTAGAAATGTGAATATGATGTCAGTAAACTTTTGAGTTATAAATCACAATGATCATAACTACTGTAGGTGTGTACCCTATACACTTATTGTTATTATAGGATTTGTGTCAAAAACTCTTTTCTTTCGAAACCTATTCTGAAATCCTTGGAACGGGGTAAACCCTTGAGCCAGTAGAGCTCCCACAGCGCTGCTTGCGCCTGCGCATACCAAGCGGTGAGCTGCGGAAGTCGGCACCTTTGCATCCAAGTGCATCCTTCGGTAGGCGCAGGGTTATGATCTTCAGCTAAAGAATAGAAATCTATACTAATATTATCTACAACGAGGAAAGATTTGTAAGTTTGAGTGATGAATAAACAAAAAGATTACTGGACTTATTCTAGAAATTATTGCAACATTTGTACATAGAAGCGTTTAAATTCTAATCTCGTACGTCGTAAATAATACTCGATGGAAATCTACGTGGACATTTAATGTTATTCATCGACATCCATCTTGAAACTGACAACAAGAACGAACTGTGACTAGAAGTAGCAACAAGCGACTTAGTTCGATAGCCGCTACTAGACACATCAACTTGGATACCTGTGATACGAGTAGTTTCACAAAAACTGTCTGAGCCCTTAAAAAGAAATTGATCAGTAGTTTGTTACAGAAGTTAAATCGTGACAATCATAAAGTGTTATTTTAGTCAAGAGTTGTACAATCTTTTTGCATCAAGGCAGCCCTAATAGCGCATAGCTGCGCAAGCGGTCGACGCGTGATCCGCGGATCGTCTTTAGCATTATCATTTGCATTCACTGCGCAGGGGCTTTCGCTTGGCACGTTTTCAGTTACCGCCAGTTTCCCTTTTATAGGACATCGTTTTTTTTAATTCACTATTTGTAAAACTTTATTGAAATGTAAGCGCTAAAAGTTAGTTTAAAGCCGTGTGTTTTTCTAAAATATACGTTATAAAGACTCTTTAATTATAGTTTATTTTTGTTTTTTTTATAGTGTTTTGTCACCATACAAACTTAATAATATAAATTCTTAATAATATAAAGTCACAGTTGTCTTTTTACAAGTGCAATTTATATTATTAACTCTTTTATTATATTTTTTTTCATTTTATTCCTAGAAATCAACCAACAAAATCTTGAAAATATTTAAATCTTGGTAATGCTGTTCAAAAAAAGCTAAAATTAATATCTTCAAGTTAAAACAGGAAAGAGTCTTAATGAAAAAATTAAATATAACTCCACAGCTAATTGAAACATCTTAATGACGTCACATCAATAACAGAAATACCACCTCATAGATAGACGATTCCACTAACTAATCAAAACCACACAAGAATCAAGAAAGCTGCTTACAAAAACTATGTATTACAATTTTATGTCACGTCTATCCACACCCACCGCAGTTGATGGCATTCTAAGAAACAGATAATCAAGCAACATATACCATAAAAGAATGGAAAACAAACAGATATACCACGACGGATAGTTAAAAGTCACGAAATGAAGTCCCAAAGTGAAGATGATGCTTAAGACGTCGTAAAATTTTTACTGTTCCAATGGAAATAAATAGTTTTTCGTCTGAGTGATAACTATAAAATGTTTACAGCAAAGAAAATAGATAGGAATCCGGTGGCTTGCGCAAGATTGAACTGTCTCGGTTACACAATGATTCAGGAATTTCATGGTGATGCATTTATATCGGAAGTATTTAGAAGATGGCCTATATAGTTGCTTGCAAATATTTGAGATGTGACAATGATTTGTTTTCATTAGTTCAGACAGATAAGAGCCGACCAAAAATAACTTTTATGTCAAGAAAAATCTACAGTTCCTTTTTGTAAAAGATGTTCCTGTTTATTAGCTTAGAAAAACGATCAAATAACTGAAACAGAACAGCCATGATAAGACGTGTTAGTTGGTTTATGAATTGCACAGAATCTATGGTAATTGAAAATGTTTTATCTTGACGTACTATAATATTGGAACGGAATCAAAAAGATCGATGAAACCAATCCAAACTCATCCAGCGTTTGCCATCTTGATGGATCGTGCAGTAGACAAGTGAAACTGGACGCGTGCACAGCTAATCGCGAAATTTGAGATATCGTACGTAAAATATCGAATGTGAATGTTCGCCATAAATAACAGACAATTTCCCTTCAAACCATTTTATAAAGTACGCAATAACAATCCTTATTTCTGGTTGGCAGAAGAGGAATTCGTGCATTTACTCAGAAATTACAGATTCTGCTTCGAAATAAACATTCACATTAAGTAGGCTGTTAGTGTAATATGTTTGTATAGTGGTTTCGTACATGTTTACGGGATGATACTGTTTCAGTTACATTTAACACTAGCGACCCACCCTAGTTTTGCTCACGTTCATGAATAACTCATTTTTTTTCAGTAAGGTATATTTAGGGTCCTATTGGTAAAGTAATTTCCAAAATGGGTTCAGTATGTCCAAAGATAAACTTAAATTCTTTATAATCGATTTTTCTATTTGCTTCCCTAAGATCACCCAATAGGCTGATTATTCACCAAGATCTAATCTAGGCAAAGCATGAACATCTTCGTTGCTCGTTGATTCCCCCTTTTCTTCCATCTCCAGGACAAATTTGATGTCCCTTATTAATAAACAGAGTCTAAATTCGTCGCAATAAATCCACACCGTTTGACGCGATTCGCCTCTACTTGAGACTCTCTTTTTGCCGTTAATAAATTTAATTATGAAGATGAAAATGAAAAACTGTGTTCTGCAATCGAAAATGATGTTATTGGGTCTGACGGAAGAGGTGATAATGAGTTCGTAGTAATAGATCCCATTAGGAGCTTTTTATAATTAGTAGAACATACAGATAACTTGTCATCGATAAATTTAAAATTTGACTCCTTGTAATATTTTATTCAAACTTTATTGACTGTTAATTTATTTCCACAACGTTCAGTGTATTAAACTGTATGATTAAATTAAAAACTACTAGAATGTCACATGAAACTCGAGAGCTTTGTGTTGGGCTATAATTTTACCTTCGTCAAACCCACTCCACTTAGTAGGTACAAATTTTTTATTTCAACAATTTTCGAATTTTCGTCGTTTAGAATCAGAATTTTACTCAATCGTATATGACATCAGTCATATCGACATCAGTTGTTAAATATTATGTTTTCTATTTATTCTATGATATTCCCCGCAGCTTAGTTATTTAGAAGCCGCGCGCGTGCATCGCATTTAACAGTGCGCATGCACACAAATATTTGCGTTGCGATGATCCGCCGCGGTTCAACGCGCGAGCTATTCGCGATCATAGGGAAAACTCCCTGTTCACTGTTTAGCTAGGCGAGACTTTGTTTTGGGCTGTCAAGTGAATTTATGTCTTTATTAACGACTGTGTTAGCTGCAGTTGCAGATTCTGTTGGTAATTTAAAAGCGATGGTTTCCTCGATAATTAAAACTAACATACAAACATCAACATATTGTGTGGTTCCTTAAATTTAGCGAGGCTCTTCGACTTACTTAAAGTCAACAGATGATTATAAAATTGTGACGTCATGACCAATGCACTGCCACCAATCAGACCGTCCTATTTCAAATTTATATCTGGCTTGTTGGATGCTACACTATCATAGCTGATGAGATGACGATTTGTATATTCTCTAAAGCTATTTTATGATTTTAGTTATTTTTTCTTTGTTTCAACGATTCCACATAAATTGGGAAAAAGAAACGTCTGTCATTAGCACATCAAAGATGCAAAGATTCTTGGACTTGTACAGCTTAAACCTAATTTGGTACTCACCCCCCCAAAATGAACATTTGCAAAGGGCAAAACGGACTGTCAGCGTCCAGCATGGATGATAAATTATGCTCAAACCTTATCCACTACTATGGTATTGCAGGAATGCTTGTTGACTTTTATTTTAAAGGGAGAAGTTTTAGAATTGTTTGTCCGGTATATTGGCAACTTTGTGTAACTTTTTGAGGCGCGTGTTTCCATCATTTTACAGTCTGCTGCTATTCTAGGAATATTCCATGTATTTCGGTCTCAGGTGGCCAGATGTCGATGGTGGTTAGTTCGTTTTGCTTAAATTTCATACTTATTCATACATATACGCGATTTGTCGTCTTATTCGTGTGTCTGGATTTATTAGCAGTGTCGCCGTTTTGTTGTCTTTTTGCGGCTGAACTTGCTCCTAATTATGGTTCCCTGACTAATTGCTGGTTTAAGTTAAAGTTCTTTGTGTCAGTGTGTTAGCTTTGAAATTTTAGAATCTATGTGACAATTTATATTTATAATTATTAACACACACGATTATATGCCAAAATTAGCCTAGGTACACAATGTCTTAAACATACAGTCAGCCGGGTGCTAATATCACCAATAACGATAGTAACTCAGGGCACTATCTTAAGTCCTCCACCTCTTCTAATTATAATTTTAAAGCATGTATGAAAAAAGATATTGTGCGAAGAAGTATCGTCAATTACGCTTTCGCCATATTTTCATGCTATCATAACCATCAGCCAACGATTGTCTTATAAAAAGATGGTGTTTATGAGTTGAACGAATAGTAAACATGCATTACTGACACCGGCAGGGCTATTACCTATTTCAATTGCTATTGTAATGCTATCATTAATGACTCCATGGGATTATTTTGAATTTACTACTGTTAACTATCATCTTGACGATGCGGCTGCCATTTAAACCGCCTTTTGAGAAGGTGCTATTCGTCGCGTATCTTTGTTATTTTACTTTCAAGCGCTTACTCCGCCATATTGCACGTGGATTGCAATCGTATCGCTATCGCTTAAAGTTATAATACCGCAACAGGAGTAATGCGTCGCGATCGGCATCGGTTGCGTGTGCGCAGCGGGCGGTGCGCACAAAGACATCGCATATTCAGATTTTTCTCACGAACACACGTGCTGAACGGACTAGAGTCGGTTGCACCGATATTAAGTTATAATTAAAGCTAACCTTACATTTCTCCAAAATAACCATCTCTTTTTAAACGTTACTATGTCCGACACCCATGTTTAATGTATTTTTCACGTTTGTTTAGTATAGCTAAGATGGTCTAATAATTTATTAGAGTAAGTTACAGCTAAGTGGTTATTATTTGCATTCCTGAAAACGTAATGTTTCAACTTCGTGGCATGAGCTAGGTTTTGGTTTACTAAACAAACTTTTAAAAATCGTAAAATTCGTTTGCCCGTGCCATGAAAGTTACCTAAAAGTAAAGTTACTGTAGTTTGATGCAACCCACCCTAGAGTTAAAACCTTGTGTTAAAAACACACTCGCTGATAATTTAAGAAATGCATCCAAGTTCAATGTGTGCTAGGTATGTTTGGATTGCAATTGAAATAAATAAACGGTTGGAATTTAGCGCGCGTTTATTTATTTCAATTAAATTAAATCCATCGGTGCAAGCTTGAAACAGGAGAAATGTGGACAAGAATTTAAAGCTAGCTCGCTAAAGGGCAAGCTTGTTTTGTATGTAAAGTAAATACGACGTAATTAATTACAATTTTATTTAACGACGCGATTTTTCTGAAGTTACAAAAGAATAATAAAAATAGCCATCGACTGATGTGTCCCTTGTTTTTGTTGAGGCGTAGTGCAGTGTACGGGGAGAGTAAATGATACCAGAGTAATCTAGAAATACGAGATGTATATAATAATATAATATTTACATTTTGCAAGTACACAGGAGAAATACATAACATGGAATGACAAAAGCTTTCAGAGAATCACAACGTAAACAAACAATACAAATCATCTGATTGTTCTATTTGGCACATGTCGATATACAGTGGTGGACAACTAATTAAAGACACTGATAGAATTTTATGTTCACCTACTTTTGGTTTCCAATAATTTTGTATTTATGAATACATTGAAACCAGTTTACTGTTGTAAAAAAATGATTGGGTTTTATGTGTAATTGGGAGTTAGTATTTGCTACAACATTAATGTATTTTTATATTTATTCGATCTTAAACTTATTGTGAGCGGAATGAACATGTTTATGACGTGGACAACTAATTAAAGACACCTAATGCAAGTTCCAAAATAAAACAATAAATATTTTAATAAGAAAAAGACATTTATTTAAAGTTTCTCTCTGCGTAAGGTAACATGGTCTGTTCTAAAATCTCCTTGTACTGGTACTTATCCATATTGCCTTCAATTTTCCTTGTTGGTCCAATACCATGACCAGAAAAGCAACCCCATACTTTGATATTTCCTCCTCCGTGTTTCACAGACTTTTTTGTGTATTTAGGATCCATAGCCTTGTTTGGTGGCCGTCTTACATACTGTTTTCCATCTGAATTTATCATATTTATTTTCGTTTCGTCCGAGAAAAGCACATTTTTCCACTGGTGTTCAGTCCAGTGTTGGTATTTTTTGGCGAATTCCAATCTTGCTTTGATGTTGGCTTTTTTCAAGAGCGGCACTTTACGACATATTTTTCCGTGCAAGTTGGCTTCACATAATCTACGTCGAACTGTTCTTGCCGACACATGTCCTGACCCTCCTGCACCGAACACTTCCATTCTAACTCTCTCTGATCCTTTAAAAGGGTCTCTTTTTGCTAGCAATACTATTCTTGAGTCTTCCAATGAAGTTGTTTTCCTCGGTCTTGATTTTCGAGGTACATTTTCAGTGGTTTTAAATTTCTTGAAATGATGAATTGCATTCATTACCATATCTTTGGAGCATCCTAAGCCATCGGCAATCTTTCTATATGACCAACCTTGGTTATGAAAGTTCACAATAATTTTCCTAGTTGATGAATCACAACTTCTTTTTTTGCCCATATCAAATGATCTAAAGTACGCTTTTTACTAAATTAATAGTTATTAAAGATGTGCTACATTTATATTTTACTTCAACAAGTTATAACTTTAAGCGGGAAAATGTAAAAAAGTTCCAGTTGTTTTATTTTTCTAAAGATTTAGTAAAAAAAAAGTGTCTTTAATTAGGTGTCCACATCATCGGTACGTTCGTTTCGCTCACAATAAGTTTAAGAACGAAAAAAAAATAAAACATAGATAAATGTTTTAGCAAATATTAATTTCCAAATAAAAGCAAATCCAATACAATTAATATACAAAAAATACAGGCCACTATGTATTTATAATACAAAGTTATTGGCAATTAAGACTTGGAGAACATGAAATTATTACGGTGTCTATAATTAGTTGTCCACCACTGTATAAAACATGAAGGTTGCCTTCCAACAGTTACATGTACTGATATGGACTATAACTACGATTTGGACGTTTTCAGGAAAATAGTGAAAATTTGACTTTTTATAAAATTTATACTTATATTATTGGCTCATTATCATACTCATCAGCTATTATTTAAAACTTATACTTCTCTTTATTATATAGCTATTCTTTATTATAGACCAAATTAAGATTTTTAACAAGATACCTAAACGACCATATGTTTCCTCTTACAATTAATTATCCCAGAATATTAAATTTGTCGACCTCCAGATTTATGGCTGTCCCTTTTTTGCGTTTATTTACTTGGGCAGAAGACAGTGTCGAGTTGCGCAAAAAATAGGATAACAAACTGATGGTGGGAATTCGGTATTTGGCGACATTTGCTAATGCAGTCGTTAGGTGTTTTTCGGCTTTTTACTGATCTGTTTTTAATTTATGAGCTTCAAGTGTAACTTGCGGTTTATGCTGCAAAATAAATGTTGGCTAAGAATCATGTTAAACTGTTATTTACCCGTAATCTTATTACCATTACAAATACTTTTCTGGCACTGTAGCTTTACTAACAAGCAATGTTATTTTATTGAACACATCTAATCTCATAATTATCAGCCAAAGGACGTCCACTGCGAAACATAGGCCTCCCCACGGACTTCCACATCGACTGATCAAAAGCGGTCTGCATCCAGTGTTATCCTGAGATCTTTACAAGGTCGTCTATCCATTTTGTCGGTGGACGTCCTACGCTGCGTCCTAATCTAATTTCTGATCTCATATTTTAAAATTTAATGGGTTACAATCTTTGACAAATTGAATTGATCGTCACATTTGACAAGCATTTGCTAAATTATTGGAACGCCTTCATTAATATTCACATAGTTCTATTTAAGAAAAAGTTATCTCAAGCAAGCGACATCGACAGCCGCGTTACGTGCGTTGTTTTCACAGACAACACCGCTCGGGTTTCGCTCGCTTCGCTTTACTATCACAACAACGGTGTCTATGTGCCGCTAGTTTATGGCTGAAAAGATACATTTTATTAGATGACTCTAGTTTGATGTGTCGTCGTTTAATGAAAAGGTTTTTAAAGGACAGTTTGTATTTTTTTGATTTTTATAGCGTTCGGAATAAATAAGTTGTCGTCATTACAGCCAGTCGTTAGATGTCCACTGACGAATACTGGCAATTACAATGGATTTTAAGGTTGCAAGCGTCCTGCATTCTAAAGATTACAGCCTAAGCCTCTGACCGATACTCATGCTAGTCTTACGCTATTCTAACTAAATTGGTTACATTAGTTCTTCTGAGTACCTACTTATCTTGTAATATACCTAGAGCTCTACTCGATTTTATAAGTCTCTGATGCACGTCATTTCTTCAAAGGCAATCATTATTATTCAATCTGTTACTTATCTCCGCGAAACCATCAAATCTTTTCAGCAGCACCGAGATTTGCTTACAAAAAACGTATCAAACGTCTGAAGACAGATTTTTTGCTAGATCTGCAAATGACCTCAATGCAAAATGCAGACGTACAAAAAAGGCTAGACGCGTAAAAAGCGGTAATATTCCTCATAATGATACACTAAGCCGCTTGTTAGCGCGTTTCCTTCAACGTAAAAAGCGCAATTAGATAGCACTAGACTTTAGGGTTCAGCTGTGGTTTAAATTAAAGCGTCGAGCATGAATAGGGATTCATGCTTAAGAAGCATTTTAAGGGTAAAATGCTTCTTGTTTCTCTTTCTCGTTTTAAATATTACAACAGCATCTAATCAGGTAATTGGTGGTATTGATCTGCTACAGATCGTTATTCTTCTTTCCCTTGTCTCAGCTACGTGAGGTGTGGTCACTTAAAAGTTTGCGCCATAGCAGATACTTTCAGACGGTTTCTGCGATAAGGTTAGGTTGTTTACCGAGTAACCTTTGGTGAACTTTTTCCTTTTGTGTGTACTTTTGTAGGCAGTATCAAACCTACATTACCTACCTAATGCTTAATTTTTTTTAAATTTTTTCTAATACTTGAATAATGTTAAAAGACGTCCCCGAAATCCTCATATTGGTTGGTTATCCGAGCTAAGGTGCGATAAACCCACTCTTAGTAGGGCCCCGGCCTCAATGCTCAAATGCACTTAATTTGATGAGTTCTAAATACTCTTTTTATTGCACGTAGGTAATTATAGTTGTCGGGCTCAATTTCTGTATCAACTAAATCCAATTAAATCTATATTTAACTTTTTGTGGCGTAAAAGTTTCTACTTGAGATCTAAGTACAATACTTTTTCATTGGTGATGTTATAAATAATGTTTTTCGAGCTTTTTTAAACCACTGATTAGTGATTGCTTCCCAGACTTAAGATACTCAGTTGTAACTTATCATTACGCCTAAATAGCTGTTTGATTTACCTAGAAAATTGCGCCTAAGGTAAATCAGTCAGCATTTACATCATTAGCGCGATTGTGTACTCACCGTTAAAAAACGTACAATTTCAGAATACAAGCCATTCATCAATGGGTAAAAGTGTGAATATTTTCGTGTCAATGCTGACTGTACGTGTACAGTTACAATCACAAATGATAGGTGGTGATTAATGTAGTTTGAATCAACTTCCGCTCGTTAGCCCATGATTGTACTCACACCTCTGCTCAATAGGAAGAGATTTTGTTAGCAATTTTTGACCTATTCCACATTTTGCTGTCAGTGCACAAGAAGGTCAAAGTCTGTTATTTTTTACTTTAACTTGTACCTAGGGTTTCGATAAGACGGCTTGTGGCGCATTTTGGAAGAGTTTTGGTTGGAGCATTGCAGAAATGTCAATAGTTTTTCTAATGATTTTTAAGAGTTCACTTTTTACTTAACACTTGAATGCTCGTTTTTAACTTCTAACTATTGTCAATGTTTGTTTTTATTAGCCAGGAAATAAAGCTCAACATTACTTCAGCAATCTTAAGAATTTCACTATATTGATTGTCAATTCCCAATAGTCCCCACAAGTCCGTCCATGGATCGTGCTATAAATAAGGGTCTATTTCCATCTACCCCCGTGGTTCAAGGGCAGCCACTGTTTACTTGCATTCCTCGTTGATATTGGAAACTGAGGTGAACAGACTTATACGTAAATTTTTATTTATGTAAGCCTGTTAAATTCAATAAAGACTTACTACAAAAAATTCCTACGAAGCATTTAAAGTAACTTGATATCGCTGCTGTTATTAACATTACTACTTTTTGTTTAGTAATTTACAATAATCAGGAATAGTTATCAATCTTTGAAATTACTAGGTACCCAAAGCAATAATTAAATTTGTACTATGCCATGTTAAACATTAATCCTTTTAAATCTAAACCTTTGTTGATTTTTGAATGCATTCTAGAAATAAATAAAGAGTTAACTAAACACTTTCAGGGAGTTAATGTTCACGTAGTAACTGAACAAAGCATAAATAAAAGAGCTAGAAACGTAAAAAGTTTAGCAAAATCATTGTCAGACTTGCTCAAGAAGTCAAGAGTCCTCGTCGTAATTGAATTTATTCTGTCACTTGACCACTCAAACAGCACAGACAGAGTAAGTGTTTGTCTTGCTCTCCACTTGACTATTTGTCGACTAAGCTACTATTTTATAGCCCAAATATATCAGCCGAGGTACTATGAGGGCTTTAAAAAATCTAACATTCTTTGTAAAGTACAATCTGACAGAATATGATTTGATTATTGAAATAATAAGTTATATGTGAAAAAAAACATACTTATTCAATATTTTAAAAAAAAAACAGTTTTGGATAAACATTTAAAACGTACGTGCCTGTGACACCCTTGTTGTGCCCTTTTTCTTTGCTTCGTAACTTATCGATATCTATTTAAATTAACAAAACTATCTTACCCAGATGACATTTGATGCACCAACCCAAATAATGCTAAACTTTTGCCGTAGTGCCTGAACTACGGATTATAAAAACGCTTGGTTTTAGTAAAGTACGTAATGCGCAGGCTGTTATATGTTCGCTACGTCAAGTTGCAGCAGTCGAGTAAACGACAAAGGTGTGTTCCGCACATGACAGCAAACAATGATAAAAGCCGTGCTCAGTAAATGTACTTCAACTAATGTGCTTTTTTAGTTTGTTCCTAACTATTCTACAATTTTGAATATCCAAAAAAAATAGTATTTTTTTTAGCAATAATTCATGCAATAGCAGTACGTTACACGTGTGTTGACTTGTAAATTTGTAAATTCACTAATTTTGTGTGCAATAAAGAGTTATCTATCTACTAGATAATTAATGCTTTCATAATCCCATGGCGTCATAAAGCTCATGTAATAATTAATTGAAGTCAAAATCTAGGAAGTGGTGAAATTATGTGATAGTACAATCGTAAGGGTCTTTTGAGATAGATTTTAATTTTATATCTTCTTAATCCAAAGTTCATACGCCCAATCGCATTCTCGATCGATACACACAATCTGGACCGCTATAAACTCATTCATACCTTCCAATGTATAATTCCATAGTTAGCGGCATCCGCGATACACCCAATTTTAGCCGTCATAATCTTATTTGCCTACCGATGTCTAATATACTTATGATGACTAACCCCTCCCGGCGTCGTCTGCGAAGCGTCTCGTCGCTTGCGCAGCCCCGCAAGGATATCTGACTCATGACGTATAAGTAGATCGTCCTAATGAGGGCTAGTTTAGATAAGACGTATACTTAGTGGATTAGGATGCTGATGTGACCCTTAAATATATAATTACTAAAATTTCTGGTAATCATATTGATTGCTTAGTTTAATCCTCAAGTAAGTCACACTTACATGACCTTTGCCATCTCCATTATCTGTTTTCTCCCAAAAATATACTATTACTAATATTAAAGACAGTTATTCCTTGGTTAAATTATCTTGGTTCCTAATTTTCCTTCATTTACCATAATTCGAGATAAATTTTTCGTACTGTCTCTTGCTAAAAACTTGGTCTGGCTTATGTAACGTGAAGTTAAGAGAAATCTAAGGAAAAACATACTGCTTAATGCTAATAGCTCTTTTCTAAGCTAGATAATCTAATACATTAGCCTACATTGTTTTGCCTTAGTTCCCTTGTTTGCATGTGAGTACTTTCTCTACTTACAAATTCTAATTCTGTCTCAAGATTCCTTCCCAACGATATCTATTGTCCGACCTCGTCTAGACATTCCATTAGAGATGTCATCGTTAACAGCCCGATGTAGACGGACAGACGGACAAACTGTGACATCTCAACTATCCACTGCCCACACTTGTAATGTTAAATAACGTTATGTTATCTTTGTGTCATGTATATAGTCATCCCACAACTAGGGCAATGAAGTACGTATCTTACAAAACTATTTATACTTACGTATCCTTAAAAAATAAACAGGGAGTGATGCCTTCTAAATGTACTTTTTGCGATAAATCCGCCTGTCAAAACAAATCTCCCAGCGCTTACATTAAGTCATCAGAGATGAGCTTGAACATGCGTGAATGTCACTCCAATTTCCATTAAACCAAGACAAAGGACCAACTTGTCACACTTAAAGGCTGCCAACACACTACATAGTGCTTAGTACCCAGATACGCGATATAGGCACTTTACAAAGTTATACGCAAAAGTTAAAAAAGACTTTTTAACATTGACGAAACCTTTTTAAAGCTCTTTTCTGTCTTTTACTTACAAGATTGTGTCATATGAGTAATAGTGCCGAAATGCCATTGGCTATTACACATTTTACATAAGTTTGTATGTGTGGAAAGCAAGAGGAAAACTTCCACTATGTTCTTCCCTAATTTGGAGTTTTCAAGAGTCAATTAATTAGTTAATAATTTTTAAAAGATTTGTAGGTAAGAATAGAAATCTCGATATTTCAGCAAAGCAAGAAGTATTCTGCGTATTAAATTAGTACTCTGTCTGTTCATCAACAATATTAATCGTTAATTATTATTATTGCTTATCAAAAATATTAATATTAAACAACTGTCATCGTAGTAGTGGGGTCTTACCTTAGTTTCACTTGCGTCAAGTGCTTTCAGCATATCAATAATTGTAACAGCCATTCTTATGAGTCAGTTCTCAGCCATCCAACGCGGAGGAAATACCTAATCTATGTTTTGTTTTAGCCGGTTCTTACCACGTGCGTCTGCGCATATGTCGGAATGTTTTAGAAAATAGTCGGTTCCTGTGGAATCTGATTGTGGGGGTTAAGGATACACGTGCGAATTATCGGTGGTTCGAGTGGGTGTTAGAATTTTAAGCGGTTTATTTGACGTGCCGATGCTTTAAGTGTTATATCTTGTAGACGAGATTGGTGATATTATAATCGCATTACGGTATTCTATCTTCTGTTGAGACACCATAACAGTGTAAAGCTTATTACCCAACTCTTAGCAAGAAAACTAAGAAAATTAAGGTAGTTTTCTTCAAAACCTGCACAGTCGTAATTATTCAACTACTGGTAACGTCTTTTAACCATTAGTTGGGTTCACTACTAAGTTGTTTTCTTCCCAAAAAAAAATCTAGTCATCTAGAAGTCTTTGTTAGTTGGGACAAACATACTTGACATACTTAAACATACTTATTTTATGCTCTAGCTGTCAGGTCATTATTATCACACGAGCATCGAAGGCTCCGTATTTCCAAGTCATTTTAAAACCCTAAAATTTTGGTATTTGTTGGTTTTGTATACAGGTGTCATATTTTAGCTACTTAGTTTGCTTGGCTATAAATGTGGTGCAGTGCCGCAATCATTGCCTTGTCAAACAATTAACTAATATTTTTTTCTGATCTTTATAGACCCTTCAGCTCTACAATAGCTTCCAGTGCTATTTTCACAGAATGTTCCCAATTCCTGTACTACGTCCGTGGCCAAATATACGTGGTCGGAAGCCATTAGTCACGCCGCGGCTTCCTCTCGGATATCGGCGGCGACAACAAACAAACTTACGCCGTTATTTCAAGTGCTTTTGATAGAAATAAATAATGGATTTTTAACATTCGCATTGCTTTACAATAACTAAAAAGTCAATGGGTCTAAATATTTCTATTTTTACTCATGTTACCACTCGTCATATTCATACATACCTTTTGCAGTAAAATTTTATTGATGACAATCAACTGATCGACGCTGAATGAAACATCATGGTATCTTTCGGTACGGACTGAGTAACTCAATTGATGCATAGTATTAATATAAAGTTTGTATTTTTGTTATATCCCATTTCAATAAAACCTTTGTCAGGCAATCTCACGTTGTCAGCCCAATGAACGTAATCTCCTTGTTTCATGATATTGTCTGAACGTTTATGAATGTTGTTTATGAGAACTTTCAGGCTGTATGTCTGTACAAATCGATGCTTTATTGTCAAAAAAGATCTGATAAATAAAATTACATGACTTTTGTTTAATATTGTCATTAAAATTCTTGAATACAGCGGTTATATTTCTTTTAATGTAATAAAATATTTGTCTGGGTATGAATTCCTTAATTTATCTTCTTCATCACAAAAATATTTGTTATATACTATGAGTGTGACATATTGTTCCAAAGCTCTAAACTTGATTGGATTTATGATTGTAATCGAGTGTCGCAATTAAAGAGCAAATTCTTCTTTGACAGAAATGTCTATAACATTTTAACAATAACCTTTAATAAACATTCCTTAATCAACCACAAAACTATCTAATTCAACATTAAAATTTATAGCCTCATTCAACAATTACTAATTACATTTTATTGAAGCGATGATTCGTAGCAATTTAATGAGTCGAGAATCGAAACTTGATCCTTTTATGGGCGTCGTGTGGTCCGTAGGTATCTATCGAGTCATGAAGGCGTCCAGTTACTATTTATTGTAATTGGTAGGTACTTGCCTTTCTGTTTTGTTTTGGTAGTAAAATGGAGTGTGTATGATCATGACGTTTGGTTCAAATGCTTTCTTTGGCTTGTGTCGGAAATTATAAGCAAAAGTTACGCTAAAGACTATTAAAAGCTGTTGAAGTGTGAATTCATGCTTCAAAAGAATTTGGTGTCATCGTAAATTGTCTTTCATCGATTTTATGAGCTGTAAGTAATGTATGTTAGGTTTGCTAAAATGGTCGTGCTCGTGCGTGTTTTCACGTTTCTTGTGTACCTACGTACAAATTTTAAAATAAATATCATATACATATTATAGCACAACCTATATTTGGCAAGGTTTATGTAATTATTCTATGCATAAGGTTTATGTTATTAAAATATTTGATGTTTTGTAAATCTAGTCGTTAAACTACAAAATGAATCTAGATCTTGTTTATGTCTGTTGCTATTTCTTCGAAAATATGGGTTCTGACTCTTATGCGTAGGAAGGTTGATTCTGATTTCCGCGAAAGTTTAATTTCAATTTTCCTCAATTCAAATATTTGTTTGTTGCATTGTTATTGCAATCGTATCATTTTTATGGACCTGATTTTACAATCTGATAAAATATACTACTTCGAATACTAGCTTTTACTATCAATAACTAATAAATGTGTTTTTCTTATAATTAATCGTAACTTATTTATTTACATATTCTTTTCAGCTATGTGCTCCAGATCATTTTAACAGTTCCTTGATTTGAGTTAGGCAAAGGACTATAAACAGAAAGGCTAGTACGTAAGTATTAGTACTACGTAGGACTTTGTCCGTATTTTTCAGATCTAGCCATCGAGATTGAAAGATCGGAATAAACTGATATCAGCGATAGGGATGGCTAGATTAAAAAACCTTATCATCACAAAGATAGAAAATGTAGGAGGAAAATGTGCTGATTATTGTGTCTATGGATCGGCATGCGCCACTAACGGTGCGCTTGCGTCACTAACGCGCACAATAACAGTATTCGTCATTCATATTGTATTTGGAAATGCGGATCATGTGCATGTAAAAGGCTTTTGACGTAATATCAACTAATTACAAAGTCATCTTTTAAGCCTTCATCATTTTTTCCAAACGAGTACAAAAATGGATCAATTTGAAGAAAAAACCGATTCTTACTACCTATGATAATTTGGTTCTTCTACAAATCCCTTATTTTTAATTGAAACTGATAAAATCATCAAAAAAAATTATGATGACTGTATTTATTTGCGACTTATATTGTTATTGTTATTTTATTTTGGGATTATTTTGACACATATCATTTTCAAGTTGATCATTTAAAATACTTTACTTATCTAACTTTATAGGTACAATAATATGGTTCTGCACATCAACATTCTAAACACACGAGTTCCATAAACACAAGGCCTCGAAGTGTCGAGCTATATGATTAAACTGCTATTTATCTATCAATGGCCTACTGAGGTAATCTAAAAGAAAGATTTAAGGTTTTAAGCATACAGGGAGAAATCACAAGTTTTTGAACTAATGACTGAAAAAATACAGGACTCTTTTTAACAGCTTGTGGAAACCAAACAAAGTAAGAACAAACGGGCAGTCAATCGTCTTAAAACTTTAACGGCTAGTGTCCGCAAGATACTAACCTATTATTCCAGTTTTATTCATGTTAGAAGATAGATGAGTTTCCCCAAAAATAATTTCCCTTTAATTTTGAACGCAACACCTCAAAGTTCCGTGAAATCGATTTCCCACAAATCAAACTAATTGAAAGCAAGCAGCGTGCGCGTGCGCCGCTCTATAAATAAATACAAGATGGCGGACACCCTCGCGGGAAAAAATATGGATAGTAATACAGTTGGGTGGTAAAAGCCTGCAATAAATATTACTATGAGTTCCATTGTGTAGTTTTTGTGCTGGTAACATTATTTTCCAGTTAGATCTTGATAGCTTATATTATATCTATGTGTTTGTCGCAAGTAACAGTTATTTATTAATGTATCTATCACATCCTCATCCGGAAATAAGGCCATATCAGAATTGACTGCGATTTCATGAGCATTTTTTATCATTATCTCTAGCTTTTAAGCGAGATGTTAAATGTTATTTTGAAATATAACTATCATAATTAGACGCATGCATACATCCGTGTGCAGGTTAATTTATGTTCATATGATTTATTTAATATTCCACATTAACGTCAATTTTAGAAAGCTGAAAGTATTTTTGTATCCCCCTGTTGTTGTTGATGTACGAGTCATCAACAACAACGATTAGCAGAAATGCGGCGAACGGCGCATTCCCGCAATCTGTTTCACGTGGCAGGGATGTTTTCGATGATCGCCAATTATGACTTCCTTGTACGGGAATGTGCTTTTTTTGTTAGGAGCGTGTAAAATTCAAAAGTCAAAAATAATTGGAATATGCTGACGGCTTAGCGAATGCTACCGTTGCAGCATCTACAATATTCAGTTGTAAACATCTATTCTTTTACACGTTACTTTTACCAAAAATACTACCCATTTTATGTGTTTCTCAACTACTTTTTTAATTTGTGCATAGGAGGTATTATATTTTTCGTCACTATGTTGATGCTTACCACAAGGCTTACTAGGCCACAATTGTCGTTTATCGAATCCATATCCATAAATTGTGAGGGATAATTACCAATTTATTCACTACTTCGTGGGTATTTGCGAACGTCAGCATGAAATATAAAAGTTCAATTCTTATCAGTATTAATGTAGGTACCTCTAGTAACGGGCTTTTTCGCGATACATTCGATACTAGGTATCGGAAATGAGCGATGTTCTTTATTTTTCGTTACGTTGCAATCTTGACGGGAATGCAACATTCGCGGCAGCTGTCATCGGGATGGTAACGGAAACAGTATCGGATGACTGCCGCGGCGGATTCAGGAAGCTTCCACATATTACTAAACTGGTAATAACGTTATTGGCATTAGGTAAGGAATGTGGAAGCTGAAATACTAACTTATACTTTAATGAGAATAGATTCAATTCGCAAGCCTTTGGGTTCTATGATTTTAAGAACAGCATAAATGTAATTTTCTTCTGATTATGACGTTCATGTTATGGAGGATCCACACCGCTCGGCGGCTTTGCCAGGGGCCTTCGTCAAAACTTGACTTAATATTTATAGCAAATGCCACCGCGGGATTTCATAAAAATATGAATCAGTTCTTCTTCTTCTTACTCAGTATTTACAGGGACTGGACTTCCGCTGATCTACTTACGTTCGATTTTCAGACGCCGAAATCCGAAGAGGAAGCGGATATGTCGGCGCCATCTTACTTCTTATTTTTTAATTCACGCTCTAGGCCAGATTAAAAATAATCTTTTCATCTTTGGGCGACAAATCTCTGTGGTATAATAACTTCCTATGTCTATTCGTTTGATGTTCCATTCAAAAGTGTATGTAATATGACGAGACATTTTTATGTTCTCATTTTCCTTTTACTATCATGTCATTTATTTTCAGTTATACCATCCAACAATTAGTTATTTATGTCGGCATTATGTCAATATCGCAAAAGTATTTATAATACAAACAAAAAAGATTGGCGAAAAAACTCTTAGTAGGCAAGCCGCAGTATTTTTATAAATATCTCATATTTTACGTTCAAATGACATCTGCTCACAACAGCCCTGCGTGCTCATTTTTTACTCGCTCATTAAAACCGTTTAAGTGGCCCCTAAAATATGCGCAACTTAAAAAACCGTGAAACGAACTATCGAGTATCCATGTCATTCTAAAACGATACTGCAAACATAAAAATATCCTTAGCAGCTGTCAAAACGGGCGTCAAGCGATTATGAGTTTTAGTTACATGCCAATAATGATTAGTATTTGTCCGATGCGCAGGAGCAGCCTCAGATATCAAATGACAGACGTCACGTCGTTCCGTTTTCTGATTGGTTGAAAATAGTGTTTCCTGTGAGGTGTGATTTTCTGCTTTGACATACGTATGACTTGTTTTAAAATAGCGTACTCGTAATAAAGTCAACGTATTTTTATAATTTGTCATGTACAATTTACTCCCCTAATAGCAATGCAGCATAAAATGTTTAACCTAGTATCTACTAACTAATGATACGTTTTACCTACAACACGATTACGGTAACCTCTTTAGCGCTGTCAAGAGCTAAGTAAAGCGCTGTCTTCGGCTTTACGCATCTAATAATTCAGCGGAAGCTTACTCGCATTGTTATATGTATAGTAGTTCAGCAGGCCCACACGAAACCCGCGCCACAAATACGGCAATTTATTTCCTTTTTAATTCACTTCATTTGAACTGGAATTCATAAATTGTACTGCCTACGTAATTTGGTCAATCTAAGAGAATTTAGTCGAGGAATACATTAGCCATAAATGGAGATGCCGTTGCTTAAACACATATAATATTGGAAAACATTCACCATGCATCTCAAAATGAAGATGGTTAATTTTACGACATTTAGGAAATGTATGAAGAAAGTAGACATCCTAGGAGTCTTGAATAAAATACTCAACAGCAGCGATTACAAGACTAAAGATGGCCCCTTCTTAAGCGTCGTTAAATCTAAGAATAATAATACGAAGTACTTGTGTAAATAGTAGTCAATGAGGAAGTGTAGTTTATCTTCAAACTATAAAATACCAAATATTTATTTACCCCTCTCTGTGCTTATTGTAATAAGGTTCAAAATGTTTCTGGTACGTGGATCTCGACTATTTAATATGTACCACGTGAGTTTAGGGGTCCCTTAAATCGAAACGTTGCGGAAGAGATACGGATGATTTGAATCCTTGATTAGAGCTGCTATGAGGCACATCTTGAAAACGTTAGCTTTGAATTTGTTTATTAAATTTTAAATATCTTTTAGCTTCATTTTACGTTGTTAGGTATTAATTGCAATTAATCGGTATTCGTATTCGTATTTTTTTATAGGTAAATACGTGAGATATTTTTTATCAATGCTAGAATAATTCAATGCGAAATACTTATTTTGTTTACCGGAGATTTTACGGTAACAATTAAAATACGTAGTGAAATTGTTATTCAGATGATCTTCCTAAATTGTACGAAAATACTGACGTAAAAATAAAATTTCTTTCAGTATATCTTAAAAACATTCATTGCAACAAGACAGATCTCGTATCGGGAGTGCATTTAAAGACGTGTTAAAAGCAAATGACCCAAAAACTGCGGGTGAAATCAGCCATCAAACAAGAGTACAAGGCGACTTGAAAACACTCCTACGCACCAAATTTTTTAAAACTTTTTACCAGGGGCGACACGATTTCTTTTACATTAACTAATGGATATGCATTTGTCCACGATCATGACGATCACGAGGATGGATCATGTCTAACAATAACAACTTATTCATTCTTCTTTTGAAATGCCCGCAAATCATAGTTACGCGTCTTGTAAGAAGACAAAAGGTCAATCTTCCAGGCTAAGTAGTGAACGTTCATATAGTTCGGTATGTCCAATAATTATTCATGATTTTCAAGCTTTTTTCAAGTCTAGGAGGGTTGCAAGAAGCCCGGAGCTATCAATTATTTTTTACACCACATCATTCCATACCTACTTTTTCACAATGTATCTTCAAGTAGATTCTTTCTACAAATTTTTGAAGTAACAATTGACTTTGAAACGAGGAACTAGCTATCTGTAATCGTAATTAGATCGTAATCACGTCGTACGATGTAAAAAGATCCCTTTGGACTGCCTCCAAGCAATCAAAAACCCATGCAGAACTGAATTACGGCAGTCTTGTATTTCATACGTTTCGCCTTGTTTTGTCCGTCTCTGGCGCAGACGAATTTGAAAAATAAGCTTTTAATAACTACTATTTGCTGACGCATTTTTTTCATCTTTTGACGTAAACTTTATCATCTCTTACAATTCAGTTTGCAAAGAGTTCGTGTAAATGCTGTGATACAAGCCGCGTTTAACTATTTTCATAACTTTGTGATCTCTTTCACGAAAGTAGATTTACATCCTGTTCACAGTTAAGAAATAGTAAACTGTCATCAATTAATTCGTTTAGTAAGGTTTTCTTTGCAATCCCCATTGCGTTTAAATTATAATGAAGGGTTTAATAGATGTTTCCTGTAATCAAATATTTATTCCCTATGATGATAACACACAATCACAATTTTTGAAACAAAATAATTTTAGTCTGGATTGTATTGTAAGGGACTGTCCTAATGACGCCATTGTTTGCATTGGGAAAAAATCACATGTTGAGTCTGATTGGCTTAACTCAGTCATTCAATCTATGGCATTTGTTTCAATGGTGAAGAATAAATTAAACGTCAGGACGCTTTGGATTTGAATACTATATTGATGGTACAAGTAATCATAAATTCTCAAATGTTTAATATGCTAATTTTGATAAGATGGTTTAACTTTTTGTTTCAAATAAAAAAAACTCATGTCCTATTTGAGGCGAAGATGAATCCAACAAAGTAAAAATAATAAAAATCGGTCCACCAATTGAGTTCAGAGTAGTTTAACTAACACAATTTTGATTTTTATATTTTGACAAACAAATCATTCGGTCATATTCACTTCGCACTTGAAAGTTATGAATCAACACACACACACACACACACACACACACACACACACACACACACACACACACACACACACACACACACACACACACACACACACACACACACACACACACACACACACACACACACACACACACACACACACACACACAATAGAACGTGCCACATATCTAAGGCAAGTAATTGTAACTGGTCTCTCAAAATACAGGCGTAGCCTAGTTTGAGAGCCTCTGGTAATTTGTTACATTTAAAGGAGCTTGTTCATTGATACTTTAATCTTATTGTTGTAAATTTTTTGTGGTCAATAAACATTTTTTTTTTTTGTTAACGAAATCTAATTCAAGTTGTAGGTTAGCGATTGCACGAGCGGATCAAATACTGTGAATATGCTCTACCAAATGTTATATCTAGGTACTCAACCTATCTAAAAACTAATGAGCAAATCTCGTGAAATACACTTGTGGCATCTAGTAAAAGGTAGTCTGGATAACTTGACTTCTAGATTTCCTAGTTTCAGCTAATTATGGCTTTGGAAATAACGGCAAAGCTTATTCATATCTGATAATAACCGAGGGAAATAGTATTTTCGAAACATGTTTCAATCTTATCCTATTTTACATGGCCTCTCTACCACAAGTTATTCTTTATAATAGCACATGAAATGGTTATTGCTTATCAAGAGTATAACAGTAATTTTATTTAATAAGATTTTATATTCCTTTATTTTTGCAACTAATCCACATTATTGTGTCGTTACATATGCAACTAAAATTTCAACAGATTAATACCACTAGATATATTATGTATCTTATGAACTCCTATATTACATTATACTTTATTAAAAACATTTCTTTCTTATGAACTGAATTTCGAAAAATATTATGACCCTATTGCTGTAGAAACATACCTACTTGTATGTTTTTTCAATGTATAGAACTGTTTATGATGGATATAATGAATGATCTCTAGTCCTTTTCTCAGCGGGTTCCCCACTGACCGCAGTCTCAAATGTCTGATTACGTAAACAAAGGATCTCTGGAGAAATGTCTCGGTTTTTGTGCGCAGGCGCATCTGGCTCGCATCTGCATGTGCAACCATAAAACCTTTGAGAACTTCGCAAAAGGCAAAAACACCATAGCTGGGTTGGTGTATCGATGAGTTTGAAATAACGGCCAAATGTGTTTCTGAAGGGTCATCTTTGGGGTGCTATTGAAGTTTTGAGGTTTAAAAGATAAGTTTTACTAATGGTTTTCGAGCACGTTGCTAGTATAGCGGCGTGGCGATTGGTTGATTAATTATTGTACTGAAAAATTCTTCCTTCAATTCTTTATAATGTCGATTTAATGTTGGTTTAGTTAAGTTTTCTAACTTTGAAAATACCAATTCTTTCCACCCTTGAATAAATCCTTTCGCCGGTCGTCGCGGGTTCGAATCCCGCAAGGGGCAAATGTTTGTGTGATGAGCATGAACAGTCAAGTCATGGATGTTATACGAATTTAAGCATTTATGGGAGACGTCCCCGTCATAATCGTTGTCTGGTACTTCGTAACACAAGGAAGAAAATTCCTTACGACGAAACCAGACAATTGGTGTGTTGTCTGGCGCATATAAAAATAAATAAAAATAAAATAACCCATGTGTACATGAATGCTCGTGTATTTTAAATATAACTCTTATCAATTTCTAATCCAATAGAACACGAAGCAATGCTTACGCGTATAACAACGAATATATTATATGTGCCTTTATCGACTTTCGCAATTTTATCAACTCTCGCAATTTCATCGACACATGTAGTTTTATCGGCACAAGCAGTTTTATCGAAACATGCCGTTTTATCGACATCCTGACAGCCCTATCGCCATAATCCACAGACTACAAATCTCAGGGCCGTTAAAGCTTCAGTGAAACAAAGCACAGTGACTTTGTCCAGTTTGTCTGTTTGCTTGGCTGATGTATGGCTGTTGTTAATATCAAGTTTGTATGGTATTCTGTTGGTTATAAGGGCAAAGTCATGTTTGTATAAATATTTTAAGGGTGTATGCAATATCAGGGGAATAAGATTAGTTTAGTCTAGAGCCCTAAATAGTGTCTAATTGACTAGCTGAACCAATGCCCGCTAGCTAACCTTGCAAGGCCACAAAAGTCAGCCATTTTGTATACTAATGTTTACAGAACTGAATGATGTGACGGAATTTGATTTCTTACAAGTACTGCCTAGATTATTAACAACCGCATTAACATAGGAAAACAAATAGTTAATGCTACACATGAGGTTGTAGCTGAACATTGCAAATACGTTAACAAGTTAATAATTACAACTATAACGACGCAATATTGCGAAAACTTTCTCACAGGACATATAAAGATTTACATTGTATATTTAATACAAAGTGATCTTCCGTCAAAGGCACAAGGTTTAAAATGTTTTGTACACTTTTCCTTATATCTGTATGCCACAACAAGTATCCCTGAGGAAACACAGGACGTGCATGACGTCCCATATAAAAGGCGCACTTAATATTCATAGTAAGTCTTCCAACATGTTTATGATCTGGGAATGACAGGACTAAGTGAAAAGTAATTTCAATATTGATTGGTTTATGTACAGCGGGCGATTATTTTAAAGGAACCTCTTAACGACCTTTGAAGATTAATTGCAAAAAAGGAAGCTGGTGTGCCACAAGGTACGGTGTTGGAGCCATTTTTGTTGTGTCATAAAAATGCGATGATGTTACATGTTATGAGCAATAAATAAAACTTGTCACTTTTTAATGAAACATTTATAAAAATTTTCATTAAAAAGTGCTGGCACTTGCATTGCAGCAGAAAGACTTTTTTGATTGTCTGTATCTCTCGATTTATGTACGTAGTAGTAGGAGTCTATGTTTTTTTTTCCCGATAGGTCATTTTAATTGGTTCCACGTTTTTTAAATAATACCAAAATGTTTTTGCTGCCAACTTTGTATAAGGCAAGAGTGCCATTTTCGAAAATCCATGGCTAGCTTAGCTAGGTAGGTAATATGCACTAATTTAGAGCGTGCATGTAATTTCAGTCAATATGTAACACGGTTTATTTCTGTATTTATATACCTACTGCGTATTTAAGATTGTATCGAGTTTTCGTTTCTAAGAAGCCCGGGACACGGCACCGATCCAACTGGCACCGCGCAACCGGATATTTCTTCGTTTCCACTATCTGATCGGACTTCCGTGATTTCTGTTGGAATTATAAAGTTGATAGGACGTGAGCAGCTGCAGTTTCTGTTAATGCTCGAATTAAATGATGTTATTTGAAATGTATATTTTTTATTTTATTTTTTATCTTATTGTGTAATGCACGTATTCGATTTTCAAAATCTTATAGGATTAGCAAATTAATGATGATTTTCTTTCATTACTTTCGCGTTTCTTCTTGATTCATATCCCATGAAGGTTGAGACACCAATATTTTTTTTCAAATAAACCAGTCTTTTAAGAAAACCTTGTCCTTGTTTCAGATGGCACCCACTCACCGGTGGAGGTGGAGGCGAGCGAGACCCTTCGCCTGACGTGCGGCATGGAGCGGCGGACCCCGGTGCACTGGTACAAGGATGGCCAGCTCATGCAGAGTGCTAAGCAGATGTAAGTGAAAACATTTTTTATATAAAACTTATAAATAGCAGAACTTGTAAATTATTAATATCATAATAGATCATTCAAACAATTGTGAATAATTTGCGTTACTTTTTTATCTTAAGACAAATCTTTGCAAATATCTTATAAAATGGAAACAGGGAAAAAAAGGAATGATGAATAATGATGAAGATATTACAAAAAAAAGGTAGAACAAGAAATCAAAGCAAACCGTTTTACTTGTGAAACACGGGTAAATATGGTGTAACATAAATATTTGATAACACCAATAAATTGTGTGCAGTAAATGTACCCTAGCTAATGGAATGTCAAACCAAGATTAGCAAAACAACTATAACAACGTTTTAACATCACCATTTCCAACGCAACATCTAAATTAGTACGCAAACAAGAACACGGCCCGCCGACTTGCATCAATATTGGTGCAGTTCTATCCATAGACCGAAAACACGCGATAAATCATATGAAACTCCTGCGCATGTAGCTCTGTTTGCGTTATAAGCGTTTGAAAACAAACCGCCCATCGTAGAGACGTATCTAATCAATCACTAGGAAAAACATGGAGGAATGCAATAGATTTTCAGAACACGCAAACAATTTTGATTTTGCAACTTTAGGTTCAGCGCATGGGAACTGATAGAGTAGTAATTTATCTACAGTGTGTTTATACATATAATTCAATCTTCTAGCACCGTTTGAGTAATCGTTACCCGTTATTAAATAAATTACTTTCCAATGTTTTTTACGTCCATCCATTGTAGTACTTTGTCTAATTTAAATTTTCTTCGTGAATGAAAAATTACTTATTAACGTTTATATTATAAAGATGAAACCTTAATATTTTCAGGTTACGGATAAGAGACTTCCAAGAGAAAGACGCTGGAGTTTACTCGTGCCAGAGCATCAATGACACCAGCAAAGAACTTAGGGTCATCATCAAACCGAAAACTGATGTACGAGATGTCTTAAAAGGTAACCGCTACTGTTAAAATTTATAAACAAAGTCAGCCACAGATTGAACTGAAGTCGTAAAACATCACCATAATTTTAGTGCGATCTAAGCTGAAACTAGCCAAGGGGATGTTAGCATTCTCAGTATGATGTAGTGCTATTTCAAATAATACTTTATTGACATCTTTATTAGCCAGATGTGCAAACACGCCAAGCTTGTCTTTGGCTTCGATTTTACTGCAGTATTGCACTCATGTGGAAACTTCGGGCACATAAATAATATTTTTGGAGGACACGAATATATCGCGTCGACAATCACAACAAGTGACTTCCCGTGTGAAATTATTTTCGTACGACTTTGTATTGGGTAAAGTCAACGCTTCATTTAGTTCATGGTTTTACAAAATTATGTCGTCTACCAACACATGAGACTAAAAATTTCAAAGTTTAAATAGTGAAAATGACTTTCATAATCACGTTTTAATTTTATGTTGTATTTTACATTTCTTAGGTTCCTTACAAACCATTGCATTGAGTTAATAAACCACATCTTAATTGAGTTAAATTTCGCAGAATACCAAGCAGACATGGATGTAGAGCGATCATTGCCAGAAGTTCTAGCACAGCACAGTGCTCTAATCGCTAGCAATGACGAAAACAACGCCAGCACTGAAGCCAGACCTGACACCGGCTACAGAGATGAAGATACCGATGAAAGGAATGAAAAGGTACATAATATTTTTAAATAACAATGGGTTCATAAGTTGAACTAATAAACTGTCTATAGCCTTTATTAGCGCATATTTATGATACAAAATGAGATGAATTGCTGGTAACACTTGGCCTAATGTGTTCTTGTTTTGCAGGACCACCCCGGCTATGGGCACGTTGACAACAGCATAAAAAAGTACGCGCCACGATTCAAACATCCTTCCAGAATGTTTTCTTTGGAGATGAAGCCCGCTGGCAGTCTTATCAGGCTGAAATGCGCTGCTGAAGGTATCTTACCACTCTTTTCATGGATTTATTTTTATCTAAAATAATCTAAATATACTACGCTATTTAATTTTCAAAAGCATCATTTTTCAAAATTCCAAAGCACTTTGAAAAGTACATTATGTCAGTTTCTTGTAAATTTATTTTTGATATTATGAAGGTTGAGTAACAAACTCCAAAGTCGAACGCTTAGGTCTAAATTTATCACTGACCCTTGGTTGTTGTGAGCAATAACATCTTCGGGAGTGGTTATGACTAAAAGTGCTTTTTACGAGCGCATAAACTTTTGCAGGGAACCCGACTCCAAATATAACTTGGAGGAAGAACGGCGGTAAAGTGTCCAGGAGTTTTGGCCAGCCCACTTTTGGGAAGTGGTCTATGGTATTAGATGAACTGACGAAGACTGATAATGGAAATTACACTTGTATTGTGTGCAATGAGCTGGGATGCATCAACCACACCACTGAACTTGGCGTTCAAGGTAAGATTTTGATCAGTAGTATAGTTGTGTCAATTTAGTTTTTAGTTTTTAATGGTCATTGCTGGCAACTGACTAGCTAGTGTCTTTTATCCTGTGAAATATTTAATGAACTGTGTTACTCAATTTACTTTCGAACTGGATACGACAGAAACTATAACAGCCATTGGTTACTAATTAGAATTACTACTACTACTATTGTACACTTCTCATATACTGTTCTATACATCAGCTACACTATCAAATATTAAGGTTATTAAAAACATTTTCAAAATGGAACTAACCATTCGTAGAGCGCTACCCATCGAGCCCTTACATAAAGGAAGGGTACCCTGGCAACTGGACGGTCCTGGTGAACGATACGGTCCGTCTCTCGTGCCCACCCATCTCCGACCTGGAGCCACAGGTGTACTGGGTCCGAACCTCGAACAAGACTGTTGACGATGAGGGCCACCCACTGAATAAGACTGTCATCGACCAGAAATTAATCGAGGTTGTTATTTGCTTCTTTCGGTGATGGTCAAGAGGTCTAAATGTTGGAGTTGGTTAATAATTATGGTGTTATCTTGCAAACTATCCGTGGATCGGATCGATCGTAGATATTTCTTGAGTGAATGGGTTTATTGTTCCATTCAAAAATTATAAACTACGATAGGCTTGCAAGACGCCTTACATGTCACGTAACTAACAGAATTCATAGGTGGTAGTAAAACAACTGGCAAGGATTCACGAAGAAAGTAAAGATGCAATCAATCAACACGGTAATGGTAAACCCATAGGTGATGGAAACGGTGACGGTCTATTCACGAAACACAAACATTTATTGACTAACACAATTACGATTACATGTACGTTAGGTACTGTGACTAACATGTGTAAATTACATCAGCTTGCACATATTATTGTACTTTTTATAGAGCGCCTATACGCAAAGCCGGTGCTTACACGAGGCGCTGAAAATCAGACGAAGCTGATCGGGGAGACGGCTAGATTCAGCTGCGAGTTTCTCACGGATATGCATCCTTTCGTCTACTGGATGTTTTTCAACAAGGACCAGGGGCTGTACAATGACACCGATGATCCCTCCTTCAAGGAGGTGATCATCACAAATGATAGCAGCAAGATAGTCTCGGTGAGGGCCCACTAACGGCTGGTGTGCGTGTGAAGCTTTGTGTTGCATGATCGCGCTTGGGAGTTACAGTGGTTTCCTAGAAAAGTGCACTTTGAACCGAGCGTCAACTGTCTAGTTAAACGTTAACTATTTTTGGTGATGATGCATGTGCTTGTAAAATACCCGCGGGAAATGCAAAATTGATTTCAAAGTGTTATACCTAACCTGTTTCTGCAAGTATATTTTGGTAAGTTTGTTTCCTGTGTAAGGAAATTACTTACTTGTTTTTTATTGCATATAATCATATAAAATAACACATATGACTTTGCGTTAACTGTGTTTGATTTTTAACAATTCTTCTGTGTTATGATGAGTGACCTTGAATTTTTTTGTGTACCTTGCGTGATGTTTTATAGTTTTTTTTCTTAATTATATGACCTACTTGGATTTAAAGTAAAGCAATGGTTCGTAATTTTACAGAGCGATAACGCATCAGACAGAGCGGAACAATTAACTATTTACAACGTGACGAAAGAAGACGAGGGATGGTACGTGTGTGTTGCGCTCAACACTTTGGGAAACACCACAGCTAAGGGATATCTTACGGTACTTGAATGTGAGTAACAAAAAACCTTATTCTTTTAAGCTAGCTAACAAAGTTATTCTTTTAAGCTAGCTAACATAGTTTAGAATTTTTATACCACTCACAGTGTCATATTTGTATTCTTAAAAGATGAAATAAGAAACCAAAAATTGCGCACAGGTGGGACTAGAACTAGCATCTTTCTGGCTTACCGGGCGAAATGCTCTTCCAAATGAGCTAGTCTCTTATGGATACGTCACGCAATGATGTATTTATATTTAAGGCGGTCGGACCGACAGCACGGTAGCTCAATTGGAAGAGCATTCGGCCCGGTTAGCCAGAAAGATGCTGGTTCGATTCCCGCCTGTGCGTAGATTTCGGTTTCTTATTTCATCTAGCTAACACAGTGAACCTAACAAAAACAATGACGCCCATATCCTTCGTCATAGCAGAGATGAGTAAATTAAATTGCCATGCATATAAATTAATTTGAATCTCGTTACAATTTCATGAATAGTCATCTTTTTCTACCCACTTAGGTTCTTGACTTTGAATTACGTTTTGATTTGATTCTGTTTACTTTACGATCCACCTACACTGATTAAGCTATGAAAACAGATTCTATTTTTATAAAGGTATCCTGTCATCATCTTAATAAGACGTAAGACGTCCACTGCTGAACATAGGTATCCCCTCCTCTTTTACATAGTGACTGGTTGAAAACGGTTTACACCTGGTGTAATCCTACGATCTTTTCAAAGTCGTCTGTAAAGATCATCTTCCTCAGCCAACGTGGAAGTTATAGCTTTATCTAAGGTAATGATTTACTTAGCCCTGAGAATCAGTAAGTTTAAGTGGCAATGGGCAGGGTACACCGCGAAGAATTAATGGCCGTTGGAGCAGAAAAGTGGTAGATTGAAGACCCTTTGACCGAGGACACAGTGTAGGACGTTTACCGACAAGATAGACAGATGACCTTGTAAAAATCGCAGGATCACACTGGGTGCAAACTGCTTGTGATCGGTCGATGTGGATAACCGTGAGGAGCCTATGTTTAGCAGTGGACGTCCTTTGGCTTATAATGATGAATAATTTACTTGTATCGTTCCAGCTCTTCCCGACAAAGAGCCGCTCGACCACCGAAAGCACGCGCTCCTCATCAACATCCTAACAGCAGTTCTCGGCGCTATGTTCTTCGTGGCAGCCATCATTGTGGTGATGATCTTCAAGAAGCTCAAGCGGGAGAAGATAAAGAAGCAGCTGGCGATAGAGACAGCGAGGGCAGTGATAGTGACGCACTGGACGAAGAAAGTTACGGTGGAGAAACCGCAGATGAATGGAGCGGTGACTAATACTGCTGATGGATTGGTGAGTATTTCGTTGAAGGCTTCATTTATTTAAAAGTCAATGATATTCATCTGGATATTCATCCATAATAATAATAGACATTCGGCTATTTATTGTATATTGTACACCAAATTTAGGAAGTAGGGAAAAGTAATTTGCTATTCACTTAAAAAATCCTTATTATCGCGATAAGCAATCATTGTTAGTTAAACAATTTTATTAAAGTGTTACAAAAAGAAAGCCATTAGTATCAAAACGCCTGTCAGAATTTGACGGCAAAGTTGGCTCAACAGAATTTGCTGCTCCTAATGTAGCATTTTCTATTCTCCTCCTTCATTTCGCTAGCTCCTTTTAGCATTTAAAATCACATCACCGCCTGTGAAATACAAAGTCATGATTTATTAATTTATTTATTTTTGTTGGTATCAATAGAGTTGTACTAAAACATGGAATAAGTTGCGTAAATTGCGTTATCTGCATCAATAATTATATAATCCAACCTATATGCTTCACAGCTAATGCCAGTGGTCAAGATCGAGAAGCAGAAGCTATCCCAAGTGCAAGGCAACACGCACGAGTCGATGCTGATGTCGGAGTACGAGCTACCGATGGACGTGGACTGGGAGGTGCCTCGAGCATCGCTGGCGATAGGCAAGGTACATTTACAACCTTAGTAAACCCTAACCTTCGTGTGAGCAGATTTTGCCAATAATCGCCACCTTGTAGCAGTGACGCTGCTGTCCGTGCCAACATTTAGCTGCGCCTTTGATCGCAGGAGCAAGCTGGATGCAGACCGTTTGTGATATGTGATCGGTTGCTGTGGAAAGCCGTGGGGGAGGCCTAAGTTCCTTTGGCCGAAAATGATGATGATGATGATGAAACCCTAACCGAAGATATCATACATCATATAGCACCCCTATATGCTATATACGAGGTCCGGGATTCGAATCTTGAGTCTGGCAGATTTTTCTGTTCTGAAGTTAGAAACCGCTTGTAGTTGTAATGTTAGGGTTTGATAAGATACGTTGGTTCGGATGTTATCAAACCTCCCCGAAGGCCCCTAAGTAAGCTAAGCAACTAATAATCACTGTTATGTTATGAGCCGGAACCAACAGCTCAACGTGCGTTACGAAGCACGAAAATGCTTGTAATCAACTTCACTTGTATGGTCGAAGAGGTCACCGATCTAAACACATCCTCGTCGAATATTGCATAACTTCGTTAATGACTGCCAAAATGCTGCCACCACTGTGACTACAAACACCTAGCCATACTCCACAATAAATAATTATATATATGTATATTTTAATTATTGCAACAGGTGCTCGGAGAAGGAGAGTTCGGGAAAGTGGTAAAGGCGGAGTGCGTGGGAGTGCTCAAGCCGGGAGTGCGATCTGTGGTCGCTGTCAAGATGCTAAAAGGTAAGATTACTATTAGTGTATTACTAAAGAACCAGGAAATCGTAATTATGTGATTATTTAGCGTAAATGTTGAAATAATGGACGAATGTATTTATTGATTTATACACCATAGCACTGTGTTGTAAAATTTGCAGAATTAATGCCTTTATGACCTCCTCCACCAATAAACCGCTTGAAGATCTAAAAAGTTTAATCAGTGTAACAAACTAATTCGATACCACTGAACCTCAGGTAAAGTGTTGGTTCGAAAAACATTGAATGAATATTAAGCACTTTCATTGTGACTTGACCACAAAGACAGCAGAAGATGAACCTTTAAAAGGAATAAATGACGACGAAACACTCATAAAATTTGCGCAATTTCCAGAGGGCCACACAGACGCGGAGATGATGGCGCTGGTCTCCGAGATGGAGATGATGAAGATGATCGGCAAGCACGTGAACATCATCAACCTGCTGGGCTGCTGCACGCAGGACGGGCCGCTCTACGTCATCGTGGAGTACGCGCCCAACGGGAACCTCCGCGAGTTCCTGAGGAACCACCGCCCGGGGAACAGGTGGGCCACTTTACACTTCTGAGTTATTTTCTATTTCCCAGCACGAAATCTCACCAATTTTCTATACTGTTGTTAGCGTAAGTTAACAATGAAACATTGAGTTTGGATAAGGATAATTCAGACATCTTTAGAGCATTCCTTGTTTGTATGATCAATAGGATTAACGTGGAATCATCATAAACTTCAGCTATTATATGTAAATAGAGAAATCTACTTTATTCCTAATAGAAGTAAGACCCACTTGCGTATGATTGCAAATCCTGGAATAAATTCATCATTCTGTTTCTGTCAGTTTATTAGACGTTGACAGAGACAGAAATAAGATGTAATCCAGGATTAGCGTAATGCTGGTTTAAATCATCATGCGCAAGAGGCACTATTTCAAAATTTTGTTTTTATTTCCCAAAGCAAATGAATTGCAACTTTTTTTTAAACTCAACTTCACTTCGTTTTTTCCCACTTCATCGTAGAATACCATGATCGGGCTAGGAACCTGTCGGGCCGTAAAATATTCTTTGTATTGAAATCTATGACAAATTAACCATTACCGTTCCGTCACCTACCAACACCGTCGCGTGCCATGCACAAAGCGTGTCAGCACCGGTAAAATACGCTCTCGCTCCGTATAACAGTGAGACAGAATGCTGTCAATCCGTTCAGTGGGCATAGTAGAGCGTATCGTGTTGTTTTTATATCTAACGTTCCTAGCACGATCATGGGATGGTGCGGTGCAGTAGGAAAATACCTTAAAATATTTATTCTTACATAAACCTAAGTACGTTTGTTTCTTTTACAGATACGAATCAGACACGGAACCTTTGAAAGATAAAAAGACGCTCACACAAAAGGACCTGGTCTCCTTCTCTTACCAAGTTGCAAGAGGAATGGAGTATTTAGCATCGAGAAGAGTAAGTATTTTTGTTATTTTACCAATCTGATGGGACCTACCATTGCCTTTGTTTGTATGGATATGGATTCGTAGCATGACGATTACCTACAAGATAGATAAACGACCCTGTAAATATCGCAATATTAAGCTGGATGCAGACCGCTTGTGATGGGTCGTTGTGGAAAGCCGTGGGGAAGGCCTATGTTCAGCAGAGGAGGTTCATTTGGACGATAATGACGATAGTGATTATGTATTGATATAAGAATAGAAAAGAATTATTTGCATTTAAAAAGGGTGCACTCAAACAAAATCTTACAAATATGTTCGGCTTATTTAGCCACTGACAAAATAGCTTGCGAATATAAAAGACAGGACATAACATCTCCATTAGGAGAACACCGTCATTTGCTAAATCACTCAGATGATATTTCATTGATTGAAGATCTAATTTATGTACGTACCTCATTTTGTTAATAACCTCAATCAAGTGTCAGTAATCTTCTTAGATCACGACATATTTACTAAATTTTAAAACAAAACACCAGTAACACTTATTCCCGTAATCGCTTTCGGAACAACTACCATCAGAAGATCAACTGCCAGGAATTTTCTGCAGTAGGATCTTAACCTCGAGAAATTCACAGGATATCAATTTTATTCAATAACCATTTACTTTCTATCCCCAGTGCATACACCGAGACCTAGCAGCGCGCAACGTCCTCGTCTCGGACGAGTGCGTGCTCAAAATCGCCGATTTCGGCTTAGCCAAGGACGTCCACAGCAACGACTACTACAGGAAGAAGACCGAGGGCCGGCTGCCGGTGCGGTGGATGGCGCCGGAGTCGCTGTACCACAAGGTGTTCACGACGCAGACTGATGTGTAAGTATCGCTTGTGCTGATTTAAAAACAAGACAGATAAAAAGGTATAGTGTCCTGAAATGAATTGAAATTGAACCAAAGTATGACAAGATTTCGATCTATTAGGTCAGTAGTCGGCTTAAGCCGAAAAATATCTTGATGTTAATCACATCTCAGAGAACCTAAATTATTTAAAAATCTGTGAACGGAAATAAGCGTCTGATAAGTATTTTATTCTTAATTTTTTTTGGTGTTGTAAATTACGCGGTGTTTCTTTGCATCCTTGCCATATTCGCAGAGGTTCTCTAGGATATTACGGACACTGAACTCAAATCATTAAAAAAATTGTGACCTAAAATTTTGATTATTTAATTTTATCGACAATCTGTTACGCACACCATTAACTATCGTAGCGCATATACATCACTATTGGCTGTTCATCGGAACAAAAGAGCCGCGGTGATTGCGCTCTCTTTCTAACGTCAAAAACGCGCCGGCTAGGCCACGCTCACTTGGTTTATTCCTATTGGGACTTTGGCACGTGCGAAAAAAAAAATGATGTGTTCCAGTTCCAATGTGTACTGCTAAACCAAATTTTCCTAAAACTTATTGAGCTTTATTTATGGAAGTCTCTTGTTTATCTAAAGTTATAGACTGTTCCTTCTTTTATCTCTTTGAATATGGCAAATATGCAAAGTAACACCGTGTATATTAGTAATAACAATTAATATTACCATGTATTTGGCGCATATTATCTTTACTCTTTTGTATATCGTTTAGTTATTACTAGGCACCGTCATAAATTATAGCATGCGGTGTGCATCTGTAATTAATAATACAATTAGTTTTTAAATTTTGCAATATGTTCCTTAAAGGCAACCATTCTAGACTTTGTAAAGTCCATGTAACTAAAGTTTACACTTTTGTACCATCACTGTTGTTCAAAGCAAACATTTCCCCCCTTCCAGCTGGTCGTTCGGCGTGCTGCTGTGGGAGATCATGACGCTGGGCGGCACGCCCTACCCCAGCGTGCCCGGCCAGTACATGTACCAGCACCTCAGCGCCGGACACCGCATGGAGAAGCCGCCCTGCTGCAGCCTCGAGATGTACGTTGAGATCTTTACGATTTTTTTTGTTTATCAGAAAGTTGAACTGAGGAAGTTGTATCACTCCCCACCGGGTGTGATCGTAAATAATTAAAATAAATTGTAAAAATTGCAGATCTACACAGTGGAAATCAATGTGGGTGTCTTAGAGTAAAAAAAATAATTACTTAAAGTAGAAGTATTTTTCAAAATAAATTTGATAAAGGTTAATTTTAATGCCTACAAACTTTGACGTTTACGTTGATACGTAAAATCATCATCAACTTTCTTAAAATATTTCATTCACATCGATTCCTACACCTCGCGATGTGATTTTGTCGGTTTAGTGGGTATAGTGCCTGTTTTCAGGCAAATAATTGTTTGTACCCTGACCGATCGATGGTTTCAAAACTCCCTGTGGTTCCATCAAAAGTTCCATAAATACCATTAACTTGATTTTACCACATAACAACATTCCTTTAAAACAAAATTCCTCTAAATATTTGTACCTACCACATATAATAATTTATATTCTATTATTTTCCAGCTACATGCTAATGCGGGAATGCTGGTCGTTCTCCCCCGGCGACCGGCCGTCCTTCACGGAGCTGGTGGAAGACCTCGACAAGATCCTCACGGTGACGGCCAACCAGGAGTACCTGGACCTCGGCCTGCCGCAGCTCGACACGCCGCCCTCCAGCTACGATGGCTCTGGAGACGAGAGCGATTCTGAGTTCCCTTTCATCAAGTAAAGAAGTAGTGAAAAGAACATTGAGAATGAAACGAGAAGAATGAAGAAATTAGAAAATACCGTGACTCTTATCAACCAATGACGTTGTATCATCATCATCATTATCAGCCAAAGGACGTCCACTGCTGAACATAGGCCTCCCCCACGGTTTTTCAAAGCGACCGGTTGTGAGCGGTCTGCATCCAGTGTGATCCTGCGATCTTTAAAAGGTCGACTGTCCGTCTTGTCGGTGGACGTCCTTCGCTTCGAAGGGTCTCCAATCTAGAACTTTTCTGCCTCTGTGGCCATCAGTTCTCCGCGTCATGTACCCTGCCTGCTGCAATAATGATGAAGAATGGTCTCATCAATATTGTCTTTTGGTACATACACTACGTGACAAAATTAAATGTCCCGCATCAAGGGTCGGCAACATATCAAGCAATGTAAAGTGATTTAGCCTTAAAGTCTGTTTTTCTTTGCTAGTCAAATAATGTAAACATGATTTTTAGAACTTTTAGAATAAACTAAGTATTTGATTAAAAAAGATTTCAGTGTTCTTCGATCTTATGAATTATTTCGTTAAAAAGGAATGTTAAGATTGTTTACAATTTAAGACTAACAAAGAAGAACAAAAACTTTACATATTCAAGCATGTCGAACGAAGTCCCGCAAAGTCTCGTTACATCGCATGACGTCGCTTGCGATACATGTCGCGGGACTTTAGTCGCGCAGTGAATCAGTGGCAACATTTTGGTGGTACAACGGCATAAATTGAATCTAACGAGATCTTTTTTCTGTTACGTGAAAACTAACTTGAACTTTCTTAGATGGTGTAGATTTTATAGTTTTCTTGATAGCATATTTTTTTAGTTGACTGACGACTGTTCTTGAATCTCCCACCTTTCTGATTTGTAGGGTTTTTTTATTTAGTCCTCAATCCAAAATATTGAACAGATCAGAAAAATAAGTAAAGATTTTTAATTGTTCTATAAAATAATCTACTCAATTATAAAATAGTCAAACATTGATGTGAGTGAATGCATTTATAAACTCTGAAGTGACAGTGGTTCTCTCATACATATTTCATATTTATTGAATGCACGTATAACAATGACCTAAGTAATATTGATCAAAGTATTGCATAATATTTTTGATTTTGTAAATAAAATGTTTAGTTGTATTTCTCATGGTATTGAAATAGAGTTTAAGTTTTTTCTGTAAATAAATTATTATTATAGAACCAAAGTTTATTTAGTAAATTATTGTGTATTTTTTAAGCATTTGCTGACAGTATTTTGATGGAATTAGTAACCATGACAGAATATTATTTTAGTATGCGAAACGCATTAATGTTATTTTAGTTTCTAGTCTTCGCATGTTGTATTGGTAATTTAGCTAGATAATATGAAATAAATAATTAGTGAATTTACGCATCGTTAGGATAATTTTGAAAATTAAAAATAATTGTGCCTTTGTGCCCTATTGTCACTTGTAAAACTTTGTGAAAACACGATGTCAAGTAAGTAGCAGGTACAACTTTAAACGTAAAAATTGTTTGTTTTATTTATAGATATGATTTTAGTTTACAAATTTTTGTTTACCAGTGCAGAGTAAGATATCAACTTGACACTTTCTGGTTTCCTATAAATAATATTGCATTTTTACCACCAAATCTATTGTACTTAATTATTTCTAAGTTTATGCTTTTGTTTAAGTGAACAATAGAGATTATACTGTAAATATTTATCTTTTTCTGCCTTCGCAGTAATATTGACAAGACTTTAGTATTTTTATTATTAGTTATATAGTTGAACAATTTCTAAATTTTCATAATAATGAACTATGTTGAATAGGCAATCATATTCGGTGTTGAGGAAACGTGTTGTATTGTTTGTATATTTGATGTTAAGGAATGGAAGTAAACAAGAATAAAGTAATAAAGATGGATGTGAATATGTTTTGGGGAAGTTATTTTACGATATAAGAAATCGATCGCAATCATGCGCATCACTCAGTCAAGGCTGTTGGACGAGTCTCTCTGCAGAGAAGTACTTATGTAAAATAATCTTTTAAATTCGTCAAACTGCAGATCTCGTCTTTTAGCTGTTTCTGAGTGGGAATACTTTTTTTGGCTAAAATCCTTACCCTCTCCTACCCAAGACCCATTATTAGATGCTATCTTATATATAATAAAAATGAATTGCTATTTGTATTTGTCTCGCTAAAACTCGAGAACGGCTGAACCGGTTTTGATGATTTTGGTCTTGAAATATTCGTGGAAGTCCAAGGAAGATTTAAACGGTTCAAAATATAGGAAACGGACGGGCCCGCCGGACGAAACGAAGTTCGCCGGGATCGCTAGTTTCTAGATATAAGTACCGTTCGGGAGCCTTTAGCACCGTCACCCATCAAGAAAAAATGATTGATTGATTGATTGCTCACCACGGACTCCTGCCACAAAATTACAGAATCCCTTGTCATGCCAGCTTCAATGACGTAATTCGTCAGACTTGCCAGCGCTCGTATTCCAGCTGTTCTGGAACCGAACAGCCTAATTGACGACCGATTTGGCGCAGTGGTTAAGAAATTGGCTACTGCGCCAGAGGTCGCGGGTTCGATCCCCGCACATTACAAACATTTGTGTGCATGAACATGTCTGTTTGTAGTGGTCTGGGTGTTTTCTATGTATAATATGTATGTATTTACAAAAAAAAAGTATTTAAGTATGTTTATAACCGTTGTCTGGTTACCATAGTACAAGCTTTGCTTAGTTTGGGACCAGATGGCGCCGTGTGAAATGTCCAAGGATATTTATTTATTTATTTATTTATAATACGTGGTTATGGCAAGTGCTCCGACATGATTCTCATTCCTTGGAGGATGGGTAGGTCTTTAGTGGAACGCAACTTGCATCGATACAAGCGACATTTCATCAGACGGACGGGTTCAGAAGCTGATTTTGCGGATATGAATGAACGCCTTGGTGAGGCCGAATATGAAAATTTCAGCAGTTTGGAGTAGAATCTACGACCGTGGGCACTGGGTACCGGGCGCCTATAAAAAGTTTTGTGATATGCTTAAACGCTTAGATGAGGCTTCTCACGATCCCAAGGCTGGTCTTTACCTGGGCCAGAGTAATATTTATAAGCCTACAACATAAGAACCTGGACATTCAGAAAGGTACAGTGGCAATTTTTTTGGGCAATTTTCCACAGGAGGGTGATCCGAGTCAGAAGTAAATTAAATATCAGATACTTTGAGTGTATATACTTTATTGTGTATTTTGTGAATATTTTGTCGTTTGATTGTGTGAAATAATATCAGTAATATTTTTCATTATTTAAGACAATGATTATAACGCATAAATTTACAAAAGTATTCGTAATAAGGAAACAAATTGACTCGTTTTCATTAAAATAAAGCCTCCCAAGCTAAAACGTCATCTCCCTGCAACACATAGTTAGTCAATACAATTGTTAATTTTGTGAGTGAAGTTGTTTTTGATATCCGCACTTATTACCACCACATTAAGCTTATTTTGATATCTATTAGATATTTGATTTCGTAACCTCCATCGAAAATCGTGAAAATCGCAACCAAGTACTTCCGAGTAACCCGCGCTGTCACTTTTACGTTTGCTATTCAGGTAAGTGGGTTTTATTATAAAATTAATTGGAAATCTATTGAAAATTTTAGAAATATTTATCGCGACTTGCATAATTAATATCTGTTATAGCATTTTTTTGTGATTTAAAGATCATTTGTAAAGGATAAGTTCGTTGGACTGCCTGTGGTAGTTGGGGAAAGTGTAAATTGTTTTTACATACTAAAGTATTTAAATAAGGAACTACTATTACCTATGACATTTGGATTTTATAGTATGTGCATAATGGTAAGTGCAGTGATATCGGAGTATTTTGTCGTGGACTTGTGTTCTTTTGTTAATTTTTTTATGATGGTAGTAGTTAGTACCTACCGCCGATCTCGAAAATAAGTTGGTTGAGTTTCCAACTCTTTGTTAATTGTGCTGACGGGCAGTAATTTGTTATTACTAGGCAGCTATGTCGCAAACGACGACAGGTTGTGACCTATTACCTTTGATTAAAGTAAAAAAGCGGAAGATAGTGACGCGCCTCTCGAAAGTGGACCGCTAAAATCAGGCCCCCGTCGCCTAATTTCCATTGGATTGCGTGTGCGGGTGACGTTTATAAGACGTGTGACGTAAGGAATGTGTAGTGCCATTTTTTAGCTGACAATTAGTATGACATGCCGTATCTACCGCTATTTTACTTTAATCAAAGCCTATTACTTAAAATTTGAATTTAGAGTGTGAGTTAATGTCAAGTGGCGTCAATTCATGTGGCACGAGATTTGTTCGTGGGTGGTGTCAGTTCCATAGGTACGAGCTAGGTAGGTACGAGTAGTAATAGTAGTTCAAAGGCTGACAGTTGAGAATATCGAGACTTGGCTTTAGGTATTTCGGTAACCGTTGCAGATTTTAATCCAGTATCTACCCATTGTTCTTACTTTTATTAAGCTCATAAATAAATCGTTCCCAGTTGAAAGACATTTACCTACCTACGTACATTTTTTGATTGTATGTGGAAATATCTAGTTATGTTTTGTGAATATTAGTTACTAACAAAAATTATTTTTATAGGTGCAGTACCCAGGTATTTTAAGACTAGCCACATGAGACAAGTCTACAAGCGGAGGCTACCCGAAGTTTGCAACTCAAAAGGTAGGCGGAATACAGTTTTTTTTGTGAAAAATGCTCGTAATATATTTTTTGAATATTTTATTCAAAGTAAAATTTGCACATTATGAAAATACATACAACACTTGGATCTGAGTGGGCGGCGCACAAGCTGCTGGTGGTCAATTGGTATATAGCACTCGGATCAGAGTGCTATTTGTATACATAAAATGACGTCACCGTGAACTCGGGCCCGAGTGGTCGGCACCGCTGGAATGGTACTTGGCACAAAATGTGTTAAGACGATGTAGTAGTTTCGAAATATTTCCTTATGTTAACTGTTTTTAGGGTTCCGTATAGTTTCGTCTGACATAGACAAAACATGATGAACTAAAAGTGTACCTACCACCATTAACTTGACAAATAAAGATATATTTCAAGTCTGTTTGCCTGTCTGTCTGTCTGTCCGTCCGTATGTCACAGCCACTTTTTTCACGATCACTTATAGAGATCTGACCGATATTTCTCAGATAGTCCTATGTTCATCTGGTCAGGATCAGATGATGAGATCAAAGAAATCAAGTCTTACAATTGTATAGGGTCGCTTGTTCGCAAAAGTGTGGTTTTTTATTCACATTCCTATTTTTTTTTCAGGTAAGCGGTATCCAGAATACGAGTACGTGAGGAAGACTGAGACCTGAGTGCTGTGTTTGTTTGGTAAGTGCTTTTCCTTTTAATTTCTATTTCATTCTTGATGTGTCCAAACCTTTCCACAGGCTAGTATTTTCGATTTTCTGTTATGTAAATGAAATTTTGTGAAATTTTGTTAAGCAGATGCCATTGAAATTATATTGTGGCGATTATTTAGTGGTTAAATAACCTTTTACAAGACCACGTTATAAAATTCTTATTTCTTGCTTACTTTTTTATTTTTTATTACTACATGCAGCTTTTGACGGCGCGTTTGATGTAGTGGTTAGCGCTCCTGACTATTACGCCGGCCGTCAAGGGGTTCGAATCCCGCAAGGGCCAAATGTTTGTGTGATGAACACGAACATTTGTACTAAGTCATGGATGTTATATGTATTTAAGTATTTATGGGAGACGCCCCTGTCATAATCGTTGTCTGGTACTTCGTAACACAAGGATGAAAATTCCTTTCCACGAAACCAGACAATTGATGTGTTGTCTAGCGCATATTTAATTTAATTTTAATTTTGATTTTGAGAGCTGCATCTGGAGCGTTGATTTTTTTCTCAACTACGGGTTGGTAAAACTAATTTCCTACGATTGTTTTCATTCTACTTTGTGTCGGCTTTTTAGGTTTTATATTAACGATTTTGTATGAAAACTTTTGCGTCCGATTTTTGCTGATACAATGACTGTAAAGCAGATAAGAGTGAAATATTATTGTGATGATTATTTTGCGGAAAAATTACAGGATTTTTTTTAAAGAGGAAGTTCTACATCTTGCGTACCTACCTATGTACATATTTTTTACTACTAAATACCTGCAACTGGATCATTGAATAGTTTTCATGTTATTTTGTGTCAGTAATCTATTTATACTTTTCACGTGTGCACAATTTTATAAAGGATTTTAATTGACTTTATGTATATAATTTTGCATTCTATTTTTTTTCTGAAAAGCGGATTCAAGTTGATTATTTTGCAGAAAATTTTCAGGTTGCTTTGAAAAGCACACGTTTTTTATTTTTGCGTAGACCGTTGAGAGCTGCATCTGAAGCATTTATTTTGATTTTTTATCTACCCAGGGTACATTATTACGATTGTATTGTGGATTTATGGCTTTGTATGACTCAAACACACACACATAAACATAGTGAGAGATATTAATACACGCCATATCTGATGACCGTTACTTAAATATAGTACATAAAATGTAAATCCGTCATTGGCTGTAAGTCCGATATGTCTGTATATTTTGTTATCATTTTTAAGAGCTGTGGATTTTGTAATACAAATAAAATAAAATAAAATAAAATTTGTGAGACGATATGTTTTTGTTAACCGTAACCAACACTACATACATTTGAAGAACGGCAGCGCCTTCTCTCGGAAAAATAGTTATTAAGAGTGATATGACAGTCTGGAGATTCTCAGATTTTACCGAATTTATCAATGTGTGTGTGCGATTTTATATGTCCGGGACACAAAAAAATGTTTACTGTAATCAAACAATTTTGATACTTTATCTCTAGGTAGTAGGCTAAGCGTACGATGAACATAGAAAATGATGGTCATGTAAAAGTCGATATGATAAATTAATGTTATACCAGTTTTATTTGTATTTAAAATACCTATGCGAATACAGTTTGGAATCAGGGCTCGCGTCAATTCCGTTCGCGAACATTTTCCTTTTGGTAATTCAATAACTAAATTCACAGATTTAAACACAAACGTACAGCTATAATAACGTAAAAATTTATAGCATGGAAAGAAACAAAATGCATCCAAAAGGTGAAGACATATAGAGGCGGGTAACACGTACCGACCTGCACCGACTAACCAGTGATGTGCCGTGTTGGCTATTTCATGGAATTGAAATGCTTTAAAGAGATTCTTCCGACTCAAGTCCTCCATATTGGATTTTTGTAACGAGTTACTAAAATATTTCGAGATCAAAAAAAGATGACTTGGCACATCACTAGTCAGTCGGTATCGGTTATCTGCCTCTTTATGTCTTCACCCAAATCGTGACTCTGAGAATAGGTATTTTTTTACTAATGTGAACTACATGAGAAACGGGGACTAAGGTTTATTGGTGGATGCTGCCGTTGGTTCTGCGCTTGATCTACCACGTGTCATACCAACTGGGTGCTATGAGGATTTATTAAACACGTTCCGGGACACTATGCAAGACACAATAGATGTTTTATTGTTTTCACGCCTGTAGGCGTTTACTGTCCCGGAACGTGTTAACACATAAATACTTTTTAGTGTGACGCTGTTCTTTGATATGATTTGTATTTTGATATATGAAATATGTGACAAGTTACTATAGCTGTCATTCAGAAAATGTAGTTAAGAAAGTTTCGATCAAGATTTCAAGTATTTAATGTATAACAGATGATAAATAACATCATTTTTATTTAATTATTTGGTTTACACCGGTATCATATCATTTTATCCATAGAAATTTTTCAATAATGAAATATTATATGAATGTGGACTTGAATAGAACCATAGAACTTCATGGCATTTGCGTACAATTTGAATACAGGTTTATATTAACTACATACACATCCCATGAAACGCATCTACTAAAACAAGCGTATAACTATACAAGTTTATAGTTAGGTGATGATTGTGAAAGTCACTTGTGCAATCAGTACCCAGAAAGAAAAGTCATGTTAACTAAGCAAAATATTGCCCTATTTATTTAGGTTTAAACCATTGAAATACTGTTACTAGCGTATGGAATTAATGCCATGAACAAGTCCCACACAGTATGGAATTGACGCCAATGGCCAATGATACGTACGTACAAGTACGTATCAAAGATTGTAGAACTAAATAACGCCTCTATACGGTCCATATAAAGAAAGACTATCCTTTTACTTTTTGGCGTCCGCTTATTCTTATTCAAAATCCAAAGCACGAATGATGTTAGAAAATTTATAAACACAACATGTTTACTCAAAGTCAAATACTAAAAACAAAAGCCCTTATTTGTCTTTAATTTTGTTGGGTTAATGATCACTTCACCGCCATACTATTTCAACAAAACCGACTTCAGAAACAAAAGACACCAAAAAATATTAAATAAACTCTTGAAAAGACTCCATTTTAGGCAAACCTTGTCCTTTGAATGGAGTCCTTTCAAGAGTTTATTAAGGACTTTTTAGTGTATTTTGTTTTTGAACTCGGTTTTTACTTTATTATAAAAGTTATTTATTTGCAAATTTTTAGTGATTAAAATCAAGGGGAGGGGGTTTCACCTTTTGACTCTGCTCTTTAATAAGCTACAAAGTACCTTACATAAGTTCCGGCGTCATAATCACTGAACTCCTAACCATTAAGGAGTTCCACTATCAGCTCAGTTCTACAATAGTGACTATCAGACGTAAAGACACGTCAACATTGAAATACTAGTACAAAAACACTATACGCGCCTTTAAGATTTAAGAGTTTCCCTCGATTACACCAAGACCCCATCATCAGTTCCGGAATTGACCACAATCGGACCAATTAAAAGTTAAACTCTATAAGAAAAAAAAATAATCTGTCAACAAATGACTGAGATATGAGGATGATATACATACAAAAAAAAAACATACAATCTAATTGATAACTTCCTCCTTTTGAAATCGGTTAAAAAATAACTATTCGCTAGCAGACACACAATATCATAAAATGTTCATTCATTATTACTCAGTTATCCCGTACGGAACGTGAGTCCGTTTTACCCGTTGCCAGTTTTTATAGATGTAAGTACTAGTGGCCCCAGTAAACTTTGTTTCGTATCCAGCTTCAGCGCGCCCCAGCTTCGTTTCATAATAACTTAAGGGGTAAGAGGTAAATACCAATTCAACAAAGTAAATATCATAAAAATCGGTCTACCGTTGTTGAACTATAAAGTAATGTTACTGATACTACTTTATTTTATATAAATAAGGTTATTATTTGCAACCCCATACATAATATGCAATAGAATTGGTACTATTGCTTATTCTTGGCCTTATTAATTTAGTATTTGTCTAAAATTGTCATTTAACTGTTTGGTGATAGAAACAGTTTACTCATCATGTACCACAATTTTATTTTATGGACAATTTATTATTATAATTATATTTGTCGATAATTTTGGTCCTAGTATCTGCACATTTTGTTTGATCAAGTTTCGAAAATACACATTGTATATGGTAAAAGATCTTCGTTATAACTCATGAACCTCTTGAAATAGTCGCCATACATACAAATCTTTCTTGTTTATAGTATTAATAAGGATTACTTTATATGCAAGTTTACTTAATATTTATTAATAATTTAAATACAACTACAAATCTTTATAAAAGAACGAATACTTTTTGTTATAATTAGAGACCATCGACGATCCAAATGCACTATGTGGCTTTATGCCTGTTGCATAAAGCCTCTAAGCGAATTGGTCGCCGTATAAAATTTGTGCAAAGCGTGATATTTTCAAATTTGGAATGAGTATCATACACGAAATAAAAGACTAGCAGCGAAGACAACGAGCGACACACCCTTCCCCTCCGAGCGCTCGGCGCTGTCTGTCAAATTTCGATCGATGATGAACGTCCGTGACAGCTCCAAATCTCAAATTTATAGGTTACTTTAGTAAGATATTTTGAATATATTGTACACGATAAAATCAAGAATTTAGATGCTAAGACAAAGATAGGAACCTTTATAACATTGTTTTATCAAATAACGCAGAATAAGTGCAATGTATCTCAGAGATAATCTCCTGTCTTTAGGTGCGTATTTTATGCCAAAACATGGTTTCAATTTTGTCTTCATTTGGAATAACCAGAACAATAAATAAAAAAAACAGAGTCAACACCTTGTAGACGAACGTAATTCCCTTCAAGTTTATGTTATTTCGATAGCTGATGTCAACAACTGATCTAGAAAAGTGCACCAGAAAAACCGTCAATTTGGCTTCTATGATTGCAAATTACAGGCATTTTAAAGACTGAATCAAAAATTCAGAGCTTACATCTTATGTAGATAGCTTATTTCTACACAAATCAGCCAAAAAAAGTTGTCAGTTAAGTCATTTTTGGGAAGAAAACTGCACTTGAACTTTGTTAGAAGGTAGGTGACAGCAGCCTTAAACCTCTTGAGATTGTGCTTTGTGGTTTTCAATGAAAACTGCGAAGCGCAGTAGAACTTCTCACTTGGTTCTTTTTGTATGATGTAGATAGCACAAAGTGTAGTAGTGGTACTATTTTGCTTGCTCAGCATTGCTTATCATCAAGCATAGTATAAGTTAAAAACTACGAACAGAAAATTCTATCACTGAATTATTTTATAATATACCTACCTACTTTTTCGTACATGTATGTACCGGTATATACACCAGACAGGCTGTCATTATTTAGCTTCCGATAATTCCGATTACACGGAAATTATGCAAATTAAAGTCAAAGTAAGGTAGCTATCCTCGTACGGTTGTCACCAGCTATCTACCTTCAGAAGCTGTTTTTATATTTAGGTGTTTTTTCTATCTCAAGTCAACAGTAGGCAAGCCGCTGTGTAGATTACAACTGGTTTTTATTCCAAAATTCGACTTTAATCATTGAATATCGATCGCCATCTTGACGCGAGTGATTCAAAAATAGGGCTTCTGTACGTTTAGAATTGTGCAGTGCTACAAAGCACTCTTATTACTACGCCGCATCAATGTTTTAATGATCTTTTTTTGTATTTATTATAAACTCAAGAAAATAGTCACATAATAAGTTTTCAGAATGCTGTATCAGCCGAATCCAGCTGCTTTACTTAGTGGAAATGTGTACCGCGTGGAAGATATTTTCAATAATTAAAAAAATCTTAGACCGAATTTACCATAAAATGAGTGCAGTGAGTATTTCTCTTTGTGTATTTTTATTATACTTTCACAAAAAAAAAACTATTATTGTATATATTTGCTTAGATACCGGTTGTTTTCATGTCATACTTATTTGTTTTATTTACTTCTTTCAGCCACAGCAAAAACCTACATTCGCTTGATAAAGGAAGAGATGATGATGCTGGTGAAATTCTTTCAGGCAATGCTATTTAGCAAACCATCGGATTGCCAGTGACTCAGCTGTTCCTATAGATAAAGATGACTGCTTGACTTGAATTCGACATTGTTCTGCACGTGGAACTTCTCCAACCACGACGTCAGCGACCTGCATTGCAGAAACCAGCGCTGTCATTCACACCGGCGGCACACATCGATACACCTGTCGATGTTTACATACCGTGTTAATACTATAAATACAACTAATTTACTACCAATAAATCAGTTAACATCCGTCCGTATTGGAACTCATTTCCCTCCGCTGTGGCCAAGCCAGCACTCGTATAAACTGGCAGCGGGTCTACGCCACCTACCTACCGTCTTAACGCTGCTACCCTAGACGACCTGAAAGCAGCCACTACAGCCCTACCACATGATCCTTATCTCTATTGTTAGGCGGGGCTAAGGGAAGGCCTGGCTACACCAAGTTCACCACACACAGCGAGAAGGAACTGGTGGTTGTTTTAGTGGGTAGGCCTCTCCCTTAACTGTCTGGAGAGGTGAGCCCCACAGACCCTCCGTGCGGCCAAGCGGAGGGTATGCAATTCAATGCATTTTTTCCACCTTCAAAAAAAAAGGCTAGGGTCAGTGTCTTGGGGTAAAGGGACCTCAGTTAGTTTCCATCTTAACCTTTTATGCTGAACAGACAGGACTTCTTCCCGCATGTACCTACATAAATTAATCAATAAAATATTGAAAACTTGTAATTTGCCGTAGTGTAAAAGAGTTTTACCCTCCAAAATCCTAGGATTGACTTCTGGGGATACAAGAAATAGTCAAACTGACTGACATATAGATAATTTTTATTAGAAAGTATCGGCAACTAAGTAACCACAATAACAAAATAAGTAATGTGCCATACACTTGTTTTTTTATACGTGGTAAATTACTCATTTGTTTTCCAATCAAGTCGTAAATATTAATTGACGGGCTACCGGCTATTACCGGTAGTTGTTGAATATAAGATAATGTATGCTCACAGGTTCTTAGGCGTTTACTGACCGATAGCTTATCATTTCTAACTTGTTATTATTTTAACTACGTGATTCTTGCAGTGCCACGCGTCTTATGTATGTATGTATTCGCCTCTTTTTACCTACAGAAGATATCCCCGACGCAAAAAGAGAGGGTCATAAGTTGAACATGTAAGTATCTGTCTGTGGTATCGTAGCTCCAAAACTGATGAACCGATTTTCGTTTAGTAATTATTCGTTTGTTTGTGCTTCTTTGTCGATGAACCGGCCCTTATAAATATTTTTCATTTTAACAAGTGGGTGAGCTAGATTAAATAGCGCAGGAAAAAATTATCATTACATTTTCAAGCTGTTTTATTTTATCAATATGTTTGTCTCTTCAATTACATAGCTTTGGATAAATACAAATTGTCATACAAAAGTTACACTAGTGAACAGTTAAATCATACATAGTCATACTAGAGAATTTAAACAAATATTTATGAGTTTTTTTTTATTATTAATCTATTTGAGGATTGTCTCAATAATTGCGGTCACACCGCATTTTTGTTAATAATAAACCAGTGAGTTTTTCAAATTCAAATTAGCCGAAATTAGTCATAAACATAAAATTCATCTATAATTACTTATGATAAAATCTGTTAATCACATAATTATACATAACAGCTATACTTAACATAATACTTGTTTTCATTATCATTTTTGGTTTACATATTTGTGCGTCATCGCTCTGAAATTGAACATAAACTTGTTTGTTAACACATTTACGTATCACAAAGAGTTACTAAAAGACGTATTAAAATAGCCACGTTTAAATAATCGAACTTATTAGTTATTATGAAGTATTACTGCAGTCATCAATTCGAACCCAGTCAATGTTAAATAATAAAAATAAAATAAAACAATTATTCTCAACTATAATAATTATTTTGCAATGTTTATACTTCATTCTTAAAAAAAATATGTGTAGTTTTATTTTAGAAGGTCAAAAATAAACAAAGGAAATAACACTTCTCTCTCACTAAAGCCGAGTAGGAAGTTCATTCGACTGCGTACAATAAACTGACACACGTCACATATTTTGGAATCCCTTGTAAGACAATGGGTGTTGATCGAACAAAGAGTTCAAATATATCACAACTTGCTCATCTATTATAAAAAGTATTAGCCTGAAAAGAGCTCCCACGCCACAAAAGTGTACATTATAATCGTTCTGGTGCCAAAACAAATTCTGTAATCGCAGAGCTCGGCTCCGTATCATAACATATTATTTCACTGATAGCATTCGTTTCTAACCTAATGCATAGTTCTTTTAACCGGTATCAAATACCAAAACTGATTAAACTTCACAATCTAACTTACATTCATTGGTGAATACTTACGTTGAAATTTTCTGTGAAAAACCTATAGTTGCCAATTGACACAGATTTCCAGAAAAATGTATTTTTCTAATCCAATGTTGTGATAAAGAATGGAAGTGCTGTTTATTTGGCCTGTTACCAAAATGGTGGAACGTTGTTGCTCCAAATACCATTTAAATCCAAGTCTCAAATGTAATCCCTATCACATGTTCACGCAACGCAGTTTCTTCTCTGGTACTCTCGAAGCGAATTGGAAGCTCGGAGATGCTGTCTTAACTTCTGCCTTCTCTTCTCTTCTGCTTTCTTCTTCCACATCACCCATCAGAGTTCTCAAGCAGACCTTCATATCCGACGCAAACTTTCTAACGAGTCGTTCTAAGGAAAACAAATGCTCATCCAACGCTTCAGGTACTTCTTCTCTCATGAAGTTTGCTAGCCTCAATAGGTATTCTGCGTTGGGTCCAGACGGGCCTTGGCATTCTAGGATTTGCTTAGCTATGTCTGGTAAAGGAGCGGCGCCGAGCCAATGTCTGTTGCCAGGAACTGCAATGTATAGCACAGCGTCCTTTTTGACGGTGGGTGCTATGCTGGTGGAGTAGCTGCCAGGTTCGAAGAGTGAGGGTCGAGGATGGAAGTTGACGGTGTATATTCTGTAGCCTCCAAGCTGGCACTCTCGGGTGGATAGGTAGGGTAGTGCAGCGTTGTTCTCTGCTGCTACTAGGAATGCTCTGCCCCATGTTATGCCCTGGAACAAAGAAACATTTGATTTTAGACTAAGCACTTAGATCACTTTATTATTAATGGCCCTAGAACGTTCCATGGTTTTTGATTTTATTTAAAATAGGTTTGCCCTCTGTTGACTCGACTAAAGCAAGGCATAAGCAGTTTTCATACCCCCTTTTACCTTTTCATAACGTCAAAATCAAATTTCAGAATAAAACTGAGGATTCAAACTTTATTTGTAGGAAAGGATTTAAAGGTTGGTGTAACAATTTAACTTATTTGTTATGTTGATCAGGCGATTACATAATTAGCGATACAACGAGACAATTCGATAAATATTAGGGCTCTTATTGATAAACAAGACACAATAATAATTGATTGGCAGACCCCCGATAAACTCTTGTAATTACGAGTATCAATACGTGGCCTTTTTGGCGAGGTTGTTTATCTTTGCTGAAAGTTATACTATCTTGAAAGGGGACCAGGGTGATGACCTGAGGTCGACATTATCACTCGCAGACTCGTTTCTTTAGCCTTGTATTTGATTTTGTTGCTATATTTTGTGACTAAAGGATTTTGTAAAAGTTTGAAGGTATATATAGTCATATGACACTATCTAAAAATCCAATAGGCTTCTTAGAAATAATGGGTTTACCACACTTAGGGCTACGAAGATATTGGGTTACGACGACACGGTCGAAATTTCAAAGGTTTCAGAGGATTAACATAAAACAAACGAAAACGAATATCAGAAATGTTGGCTCTTAACAAGCCTGGGCAACTCTGAACATAGTTCATTTATTTATTGTCAGCACGTGTTCATGTTTACCAATGAGAAACCACTACATTGTTAGCTGATTATGACAAATTATCTTTAGTTCAATAGTTTCTTTGGTAATATTTTTCAGTGTTTTCCTTTGCATATTTTTTTTGTTTGTTGTTGATTTATGTCTTTACCTAAATCAGATATTTTATTGTGGTAAAGTACGAAATAACTAACTTTCTGAGCTGTGATCTATTCGAGGTCGAGGCAATTACCTACGACTAGATATACATATCTGTATGTATTCATCAAAATGTTTTTTAACATTTTACTCTTCTTCCTGTTCCGTCTTGGTGAGGGTTAAATAACACTGAAATATTATTTAACTACATAGTATAATATTAAAACATCTTGCACTTACATGCTTACATTAAAGTAAAGTTTAATTGCTATTTAATAACCATAACTTCCTACGAGTAAGTGCACTGATATCGATAGTGTTATATAAAATTTGCGACTGTCGTCATAATCTTAGCATGTATTACGTATATTTAAAAACCGGTCAAGTGCAAGTCGGACTCGTGCACGAAAGGTTCCGTATCTACTATGTATGTAAGCACTTTAATTGCCCTAATAATGTCCTGTAAAACTTGGTGACATGGTACTTTAACAAAAATTTTTCCTTTAAAACTGAATATTACGGATACCGATCACTTTAAAAAGTGATGATTGCAAACTCACAATCATTTAAAAATACTTTTTCTACAATACAAATGTTTTTATATCTGTTGGAGGTAATAAATAAATCCTAAAAGTTAAATTCAATACAAACTTGATTGCCTTGTCGTTTGCACACATATAAGGTCTTTTAGCAAGCAAGAGTCAGGGCACGCCGGACAAGACATAAGATGGGACATGTCTTGCGGAGTGAACCCGCACACGCAGGACAGATCGGTTCCATCGTTTGGAAAATATCGACAGTCTTTCGATCTAAGAAATGCGAATAGTTTGCCTTTGATACGCTTAAAAAAGACCGGGTACCCAGTTCGCCAATCTCCTTGGTCAATTACCAAAATTCATGTCGTTTTTTTTGTATTAAGGCCGTCTTATTCCGTCAAATTATCTCATAAGCCCCGCCCCCTTGTTAAAAGTGCGGGGCGCTTCCCCCACCAGCACCCCCGCACAAAACTTTTTCTGTCAACTTTGTCTTACAAATCTCGTGTATAATTAAGCCATCTAGTGTTTATTTAAGGAACAAAATTTTCTTGAAAAAGATACTTCATGCGCTTTTGTAAGTAACATACCCACGCCATCTAGCAGAACCCCTAAGAACTTTTACAAAATGGTTTCTTTAGTACACCATACATGCTTTTTAGTCTAAACGTTTATCGAAAGAACAAGGAACGCATAGAGTGTTATTTCATTCTCACACGACTGGTCAGCACTTTATGCCAGCAACCTGTAACCATTATAAAAACAAGAAAGAATATCCGATAACATTTATTATATTCTTTATTGCACTTATAAGATGTACAGAAAATAGGTACAAGAAGTCACAATGTGAACAAAGGTGGGCTTATCCCTAAAAGAGACCTCTTCCAGCCAACCCATAGGTGTAGGTAATGTAATGTAATAACATTTAGGTGGTTTTTATTAAGATCCTTTTTGTCGACACAGTTATAGTCTCACTACTATCTTCCATCAGTCTTCCGATTGATGATGACTGAAGACCATTACAGATATGGCACTTCAAATTTAGGGTTCCGTACAAACCAGTAGGTATATAAGTCAAAGTTAACCCATCACGAGAATTTTGTCATGGTATTTTTTTACACACTGAAATTCATAACATTACAAATCATCATCATCATTCTCTTGCCCTGTTCCCAGTTTATCTAGGGTCTGCGCAGTATGTTTCACGCTTCCATTTAACATTACAAATATGGAAAGCTAAATTAAAGACAAAGGTTTCTTTATCGTTTCAGTAATCCTTTAATAATATCAAAGTTATTTATTTACTAGTCGTCTCCGGCGACGTCGCCCGCGTATATTTTGGATGTCCCGTGAAATGGTTCAGTGATTACTATCGAGGTCACCCACACCACACCTTACCACGCTTAAAATACTCGCTTAATATCAGCTTGAACTATAAAAATGACTTGACTATCATGTGTTAGAAAGTAAGAAAATAGTAAGGCAAAAGTAGTTAGTAGTAATCTCTCATTTAGATGCAATACTTTTAGGGTTCCGTACCTCAAAAGGAAAAAACGGAACCCTTATAGGATCACTTTGTTGTCCGTCTGTCCGTCCGTCTGTCAAGACCCTTTTTCTCAAGAACGCGTGAAGGTATGAAGCTGAAATTTATATCAATTACTCAGGTCTACTGTCCCTTGAAGCTGTGAAAAAATCAAACTTCTAAGCCAACGCAATCAAAAGATACAGCCGATTATGCCGCAAATTTTCGACACTTGCAAGGGAATCAAAACCTACAGGGTGCTTCCCGTGAACTCAGAATCTTGAAATTTGGTACGAAGCAACGTCTTATAGCATAGATAAAGGAAAAATTACGAAAACCATAAATTTTTAGTCACATCACATTATATATATTTTTTTAATAATTTTAAACTTACTACCCATTTCCTCATAAACGCGTAGAGGTATTAAATTGAAATTCATACCAAATACTCAGGTCTATAATACCTTTAAGCTGTAACAAAATCAAACTTCTATGTCAACGCAATCAAAAGAAACAGCAATTTAAGCTGCATATTTTGAAACTCGCAAGTACTCGCAAGGGAATCAAAACCTAAAGGGTACTTCCAGTCGACCTAGAATCTTGAAATTTGGCATGAAGCAACGTTTTATAGCACACATAAAGGAAAAATTCCGAAAACCTAAAATTTTTTGTTACATTACAAAATATTTACGGCCTTACCACAAATAAATAAACAAGGTTTCGAACACTGTTTAAATATAGTATGGCTAGTATAAAATCAACGTCAATCAAGTCAAATGACATAAGGGTGACATACATTTTGTTTTAGCCGCATAACATTTAAACAGTTGTTCAAACCTTGTTTATTTATTTGTGGTAAGGCCGATATTTTTTAATAAATATAAACTTATTACTTTTTTCCTCATGAACGCGTAGAGCTATCAAGTTGAAATTCATATCAAATACCTTGCAGGTTTGTACGGAACCCTCGGTGCGCGAGTCCGACTCGCACTTGGCCGGTTTTTCGGCGAAGTTCACTATCAAATATACTGAGCATTGAACTTGGCTATCATTTTTCACATTGATGTTTTTGGTGGGATATCATAACTTTTTATAGAAATATTTATTTGCTTATTCATAAATCATGAATACATATTTTGTGCAAGCTTCCATCCACTTAATTATAACGGTTTCAGACGCTACAATTAAAAAACTTTCTTTTGTTTTCAGATTTTTTCCTTCGTTTACACATTATTACCTAGCTAGATGCCATATTTCAACTGTCTAGGTTTGTTAATTAGAGCACCGCACCCACACAATTACTTTGATAAACCATATAATGGTTTTGCCATGTTTGACTTTTTGTAGTCTAGCTTATAGACCTTTTTTACTATAAAACTGTAATTTGGCATGGGTTTCTTTATATCCTAATCACACCGCCTAAAATATGTATTTAAAAATATTTTTGAGACACCTCCCTACAAGGAATGAATTATGATGAGCATGAGTTCCTACACCGAAAGGGCAACACCAGGGTTTATCTCATGAATCGTGATAGTAAGACAGTTGAAATTTTCAGGAAGGATGTATTCATGTTGCCGTTGAAAAAACAAAAACTTAAAAAACAGTTTTTTTTTCAGGTTGCTCTCATACAACTTATCTACTCTGATAATGATAATAATGAGGGGCTGCCCCATTATTAGGACATATCACTGAATAGATAAATAAGGTTAGAAACGTTCTGACAGTTCGTTTGTATGAGAACCTGTGTCGCCGGTGGGCGGTACGGCGTTGTTGCTGCAGTGCCAAAAGCACCAATAAATGAATCAACGCATCAATATCACAAACCAATCACACTTTCCGCTGGGAGCTCTGTGATTGGTGTGATTAGTACGTAAAACCAACTACCAATCACAGAGCTGCTAGCTGTGGAACCATCAATCATCATTCCGCTACGTTCATTCTTTAATGTCAAAATACTACGTTGTGGTAAAAGTCGATATTTTAGGTCGATCGATATCGATAACTTCAATTACCGGTGTAATGTATTTTTTCAATATGAATTGAAAAAAAACCATAAGATTTTAGTTTTGCGTATATAATTTTACGGCACATTTGATCGCATCAAAGGGTTGTACAATTACCTTCCGATAGAAAACAATAAGAAAAAAAATTGTATTGCTATACAAAGTAGGTACTTTACTTGAAATAGAGAAAATTAATACTTTTACGTATTGCTAAACATTAATAATTTGATTTAAATAATATTAAAATAAATTAATACTAACATATTTTTTATTTTATTTTTGACAATAATTTGACATGTCTGAAAACGCAATGTTTTGACACATGTTTGTGATTGATGTTGCTCTCAAGAAGAGAGTTTATTAATATATTTTTTGTTTCAACAGAATAGTTATATAGACCCCACAGTTTTCCACAGCGACCGGTCGCAAGCGGTCTACTATGTCCAATGCAATCCTGCAATCTTCAGAAGGTTATATTGCCGGTGGACATCCACGCTCTGATGTTGTCGAAGGGTGTTCAATGTGAAACTTTTCTGCAAACTTTTCGTGGGAACGGCCTTTAGGTGTTGTTGATTATGATAGGGTAGATATCAACATGGCACAATAGCAATAGCCTACTCTTTCTAGCATCCGAAAGAATTACATATAATTGACAATAGGCGTACATAGTATTTCCATTTTGTTGTTTAATAAAAAGATAATATCCCCGTATAAGTTTAAAAAACTTTATTTTATTATTAGCAAACAAGAAAAATTAAAACTACATGCAACATAAAAAATAAGAAAAAAAATCAGACCCGGTCTACGTGTTGTGGCAGAGGACGTAAAATACATATAGCATTTATCTATAATATATAAATATACCTACTAATTAAAAAGCTGGATGTTTTTGTTTGTTTGTTTGAACGCGCTTATATCAGAAACTATTTGTCTGGTTATAAATTATGTCAGATACATTTTTAGATAGCATATTTATAGGGGAAGACTATAGAAGTAGTAATGCGTATGGGCTTATAAAAAATTCTACGATTTATGGGAACGGTAAAACTTAGACGCGCGAACGAAGTCGCGGGAGGCTGCTAGTTTAAAATAAATAAATATCCTTGGACATTTCACACGGCGCCATCTAGTCCCAAACTAAGCAAAGCTTGTACTATGGTAACCAGACAACGGTTATAAACATACTTAAATACTTTTTTTTTTGTAAATACATACATATTATACATAGAGTATGTTATAAATAAATACTAAACAATATTTATTTTAACTAATTAATAATGTTTTAATCTCCTAAAACGTCAGTAGGGAAATTACCATTTATCAATATTTTTACTGTGCCGTGAGCTACATCCCTATCGTTGTGTACGCAAGCGAACCAAGCAAATTGGATGCGATACATTGCGTGCTAAGGTAGCAATTTTGTTAGTAATGTGCGTGCACAGTCATCAATGAGTATTTTTTTAAATATTTGGTGCAACAAAATCGCTGTTCTTGCAGAATATTAGTGCAACGCTGTTGTCACGCGACTGAAGTACTGCTCGTGCATATGCTCACAACTAGCTCACCTCTGCTGCACTGACCGGGGCATTTCTAACCTTATTTATCTATTCAGTGGGACATATATTCTGTGATTAGGACTTCATATCTTTTGTATGGGACTCCCTGACAACAGATATGATGTTTATGCCATTTTCATAGATAATGGTACGGAACCCTTCGTGACCCCGAAGCGCCATTTGGCGCTAACTACAAGATTAATAGAATTATTATGTGTCACAAACACCAAAGTTGTTTTGGATATTCAGTAACAGCAATTTGAGGAACTTTTATAAAAATAAAATTAAGACAGTCTTCACACATTTTCGACAGAACAAAATTGAAAAAATTATTCAGATTTGACATTTCTGAATGCAAATATAATTGGATTATACTGAGTAATCTCCATGTTCGTCGCTCAAGTCCATGTCACCAAATAAGAGATAGATAGTCAATGCATTATTACTACACGATTCAGAAAATGTGTACGTACGTACGTAAATAACATGGAAACCTGAGTTCCATACACGAAGAGAGCTAGACCGACCTTAACTTAACCTCCAATGTTTGTATTTTGTCACAGGAGTCTAGATGTAAATAAATAAATAAAATTAATATAGACCTATCACCTAATAATTTTCTCCCTCCCTCAAATTCATATAATATTTTCTCGTCTCCAATATACTAGAGTCACCAGGGCACAGCTTTAGCATTTGAGATTACTGCTAAACCTACAGTTATGGTTTAGCTCTGATTTTTCCAAATAGAGAAAATGTTCAAAACTACAATAATTTGACATGAGTGTTTTATGCTTTTTGTTTATATTGTTACTATAGAAACGGATTCATCTCTACGATTGGTACAAAAATATAGTTCATTTATTCACAACAATTATATATGTCGCTACAGCCTTTCTCTTTTTATTTTGCTTAACACGTAGAGGTTGGGGGTTCCATCCTCATGGCATTGAGGAGATTTATCCGCATGGTGATGATGTTTTTGATACTAATTTTCTTTTTGAAATTTATTTTCATTGTTATGTAGTTTTTTTAATAGGATTTGCTACTTTAAAAAAAAACCTAAAAATTTAATTAGTTTTTATTTTTAATTTTTTTTATTTTAAATGTTAAAATGTCCAAAAATTAAAATAAATACTTATTTCGTTTTCTAAAAAAATATTGTGACTATGTAGAAAAATATTCATGATACCCCCGATTTGAACTCGCGACCTTTGATTAGTATAAGACTGGTGCTGATCCAACTGAGCGTGACGCGGCGCGGCGAAATTAGCTATTATTAGTTCTTAGGTGTTTTACGTAATTAAGTACGCAAATAAAATTGCAAAAATTGACATAGGTCCAGCGTTCGCAGTGGCGTCAAGGGGAATGAGGAAATGGTATCTCGTGCTTGTCATTTGAATAAAAAGATAGCGCTATTTCTGCTTGCATGTATAGAACAGAGATGACACGACGATCAACTGTTGCGTCAAAGTCGTTGCGCGAATCACCATCGTCACAAGTGTGAGAATCACTAAATCAGTGTTTTATGAATGAAAATGTTAATAAAACTGGAAAAAAACGATTGGCCGCCCTAAACATCTTTGGTGTCTAAAGTAATCTTAAGGCCGTCTTATTCCGTCAAATTATCTCATAAGCCCCGCCCCCTTGTTAAAAGTGCGGGGCGCTTCCCCCACCAGCACCCCCGCACAAAACTTTTTCTGTCAACTTTGTCTTACAAATCTCGTGTATAATTAAGCCATCTAGTGTTTATTTAAGGAACAAAATTTTCTTGAATAAGATACTTCATGCGCTTTTGTAAGTAACATACCCACGCCATCTAGCAGAACCCCTAAGAACTTTTACAAAATGGTTTCTTTAGTACACCATACATGCTTTTTAGTCTAAACGTTTATCGAAAGAACAAGGAACGCAAAGAGTGGCATTTCATTCTCACACGACTGGTCAGCACTTTATGCCAGCAACCTGTAACCATTATAAAAACAAGAAAGAATATCCGATAACATTTATTATATTCTTTATTGCACTTATAAGATGTACAGAAAATAGGTACAAGAAGTCACAATGTGAACAAAGGTGGGCTTATCCCTAAAAGATACCTCTTCCAGCCAACCCATAGGTGTAGGAAATGTAATGTAATAACATTTAGGTGGTTTATATTAAGATCCTTTTTGTCGACACAGTTATAGTCTCACTACTATCTTCCATCAGTCTTCCAATTGATGATGACTGAAGACCATTACAGATATGGCACTTCAAATTTAGGGTTCCGTACAAACCAGTAGGTATATAAGTCAAAGTTCACCCATCACGAGAATTTTGTCATGGTTTTTTTTACACACTGAAATTCATAACATTTCAAATCATCATCATCATTCTCTTGCCCTGTTCCCAGTTTATCTAGGGTCTGCGCAGTATGTTTCACGCTTCCGTTTAACATTACAAATATGGAAAGCTAAATTAAAGACAAAGGTTTCTTTATCGTTTCAGTAATCCTTTAATAATATCAAAGTTTTTTATTTACTAGTCGTCTCCCGCGACGTCGCCCGCGTATATTTTGGATGTCCCGTGAAATGGTTCAAGTAAATTAATCACCCACACCACGCTTAAAATACTCGCTTAATATCAGCCTGAACTATAAAAATGACTTGACTATCATGTGTTAGAAAGTAAGAAAATAGTAAGGCAAAAGTAGTTAGTAGTAATCTCTCATTTAGATGCAATACTTTTTTCGGCGAAGTTCACTATCAAATATACTGAGCATTGAACTTGGCTATCATTTTTCACATTGATGTTTTTGTTGGGATATCATAACTTTTTATAGAAATATTTATTTGCTTATTCATAAATCATTAATACATATTTTGTGCAAGCTTCCATCCACTTAATTATAACGGTTTCAGACCCTACAATTAAAAAACTTTCTTTTGTTTTCAGATTTTTTCCTTCGCTTACACATTATTACCTAGCTAGATGCCATATTTCAACTGTCTAGGTTTGTTAATTAGAGCACCGCACCCACACAATTACTTTGATAAACCATATATGGTTTTGCCATGTTTGACTTTTTGTAGTCTAGCTTATAGACCTTTTTTACTAAAAAACTGTAATTTGGCATGGGTTTCTTTATATCCTAATCACACCGCCTAAAATATGTATTTTAAAATATTTTTGAGACACCTCCCTACAAGGAATAGGCAACACCAGGGTTTATCTCATGAATCGTGATAGTAAGACAGTTGAAATTTTCAGGAAGGATGTATTCATGTTGCCGTTGAAAAAACAAAAACTTAAAAAACAGTTTTTTTTTTCAGGTTGCTCTCATACAACTTATCTACTCTGATAATGATAATAATTAGGGGGGCTGCCCCATTATTAGGACTTCATAACTTTTGTATGGGACTCCCTGACAACAGATATGATGTTTATGCCATTTTCATAGATAATGGTACGGAACCCTTCGTGACCCCGAAGCGCCATTTGGCGCTAACTACAAGAAATAATAGAATTATTATGTGTCACAAACACCAAAGTTGTTTTGGATATTCAGTAACAGCAATTTGAGGAACGGTTATAAAAATAAAATTAAGACAGTCTCCACACATTTTCGAAAGAACAAAATTGAAAAAATTATTCAGATTTGACATTTCTGAATGCAAATATAATTGGATTATACTGAGTAATCTCCATGTTTGTCGCTCAAGTCCATGTCACCAAATAAGAGATAGATAGTCAATGCATTATTACTACACGATTCAGAAAATGTGTACGTACGTACGTAAATAACATGGAAACCTGAGTTCCATACACGAAGAGAGCTAGACCGACCTTAACTTAACCTCCAATGTTTGTATTTTGTCACAGGAGTCTAGATGTAAATAAATAAATAAAATTAATATAGACCTATCACCTAATAATTTTCTCCCTCCCTCAAATTCATATAATATTTTCTCGTCTCCAATATACTAGAGTCACCAGGGCACAGCTTTAGCATTTGAGATTACTGCTAAACCTACAGTTATGGTTTAGCTCTGATTTTTCCAAATAGAGAAAATGTTCAAAACTACAATAATTTGACATGAGTGTTTTATGCTTTTTGTTTATATTGTTACTATAGAAACGGATTCATCTCTACGATTGGTACAAAAATATAGTTCATTTATTCACAACAATTATATATGTCGCTACAGCCTTTCTCTTTTTATTTTGCTTAACACGTAGAGGTTGGGGGTTCCATCCTCATGGCATTGAGGAGATTTATCCGCATGGTGATGATGTTTTTGATACTAATTTTCTTTTTGAAATTTATTTTCATTGTTATGTAGTTTTTTTAATAGGATTTGCTACTTTAAAAAAAAACCTAAAAATTTAATTAGTTTTTATTTTTAATTTTTTTTATTTTAAATGTTAAAATGTCCAAAAATTAAAATAAATACTTATTTCGTTTTCTAAAAAAATATTGTGACTATGTAGAAAAATATTCATGATACCCCCGATTTGAACTCGCGACCTTTGATTAGTATAAGACTGGTGCTGATCCAACTGAGCGTGACGCGGCGCGGCGAAATTAGCTATTATTAGTTCTTAGGTGTTTTACGTAATTAAGTACGCAAATAAAATTGCAAAAATTGACATAGGTCCAGCGTTCGCAGTGGCGTCAAGGGGAATGAGGAAATGGTATCTCGTGCTTGTCATTTGAATAAAAAGATAGCGCTATTTCTGCTTGCATGTATAGAACAGAGATGACACGACGATCAACTGTTGCGTCAAAGTCGTTGCGCGAATCACCATCGTCACAAGTGTGAGAATCACTAAATCAGTGTTTTATGAATGAAAATGTTAATAAAACTGGAAAAAAACGATTGGACGCCCTAAACATCTTTGGTGTCTAAAGTAATCTTAAAAAGACAATTGGAAGAATTTGCTGCTTGTAAGAAAGAATACAGACTAATGAAAAAAATGGACCTTTCTTTGCCTGAACATAACACCGATAAAAACTAAAAAAAAATCATTTGATTCATAGCTGAGATCTCACTTATGTGGTCAAAATGTATATTCTTATAATCCTCTGTTCCTCACATCTGTGTAGCTTGAGCAAATCAAGATCAAAAAAGTCGAAATAGGTCAAATAAAGTGTTTTTAGATATTTCGTTATTCTGATCTAAATAACAAACATTTTGAAATCATTTTAACATGTATATGTGTAGAATGGAATTACCTACTAAAATATGTGATTTTCATAAATATAAGTCCAATAATTTGAAAACTACATAGAAAATACGAAAAAAAAGGGGCCCACTTCTGAGGCAATTATTATCGAGCAAAGTAATTACAATCGTGTTTCCAACCACAATCCAGCTTTCTAGTAATCTTCTTCTATAACATATATAGATTCGAGATTTAAATAATTAGTGTTTCCATGTTTAAACTCAATCGAAACATCGTAAAAATGGAATATCTGGCCCTTAAAAAGACAATTGGAAGAATTTGCTGCTTGTAAGAAAGAATACAGACAAATGAAAAAAATGGACCTTTCTTTGCCTGAACATAACACCGATAAAAACTAAAAAAAAATCATTTGATTCATAGCTGAGATCTCACTTATGTGGTCAAAATGTATATTCTTATAATCCCTGTTCCTCACATCTGTATAGCTTGAGCAAATCAAGATCAAAAAAGTCGAAATAGGTCAAATAAAGTGTTTTTAGATATTTCGTTATTCTGATCTAAATAACAAACATTTTGAAATCGTTTTAACATGTATATGTGTAGAATGGAATTACCTACTAAAATATGTGATTTTCATAAATATAAGTCCAATAATTTGAAAACTACATAGAAAATACGAAAAAAAGGGGCCCACTTCTGAGGCAATTATTATCGAGCAAAGTAATTACAATCGTGTTTCCAACGACTATCCAGCTTTCTAGTAATCTTCTTCTATAACATATATAGATTCGAGATTTAAATAATTAGTGTTTCCATGTTTAAACTCAATCGAAACATCGTAAAAATGGAATATCTGGGCCTTAATAAACATTCATTAGATTGTAACGGACACTTCTGTTTCGTGAAATCAATTTTAACATTGCATATTCTTGCTTAATACTATTTGTTATCATCACTTAACAACACCATGTGGCAGCTATAATCATCACATCACATATGTTATATTAGTGATAGGAAAATTTCTACTCATATTGGAAAGTTAGTCGTCGAAAATATTACTTTATCAGTGATCTTATCTAGCACTTCAGACATCAACTCGAGACAGAATATACTTAAGATAAAAATGATATAAAAACTCGATAAAATATTGCGTAAATACTTTGTGTTCCTACGATTAAAATAACATCATTAAAACAGTTGGAGATAGTCAAGTGAACTTACCTTTACTTACTCGTACATACAGTTTTGTTAAATTTTAATTAAACAGGAATGTGTACAAATTTAACAAAGGTGGTGATGATTGGTGATCCAAAAAAATTATTGAAGACAAGACTATATTAGGTAAAGAATTCAAAATCAAACAATAACAAAAAAAATGTATTGAAATTCAGGTCAACAAAAGTTGTTTTAAGGGTTTTTCTACTATCATACTTATATAAACATTACTTTGATTAGCGAACAGTATTTATAGATAAATCTGTCGGCATTGTGATATCTTTGAGACCTTGTGACAGACAAACTATATTCGCGTGTATTATCACTAACATTATTACCCTTTGCTATTTACGGGTACGTTGCTAGGGATTTTTTTCACCTATCGAATGTTATTTATTATCAACTAAACGCCCGACTTCTGAGGTACCATTACAGTGTTTCATATTTTTAAAGCGATAGATAGACCACAAAGTTAAAAAATCATAGGCACTCAACAATGTCCCTAAATATTTGATGCCTACAAAATTTTTGTGAGGATTTAGAGTCCAAACATAAAAAAACGACGTTTTAATAACATATAAGCATCGGATAATTATTTGTCAATATTAAATGTATGTGTATTTACGGCTTCCCAGCATTTAATTTAATTTGATTGAATTACAACGATTCTGAAGTGAATGACAGCTGAACTGAGCTGAGCTGGTTCCCACTTGTCGAGTGTCGGGCCCGGATTTTAATCGGTCGTTTCAGTAGCAGAACTATCATGAAGCAAAATCCCCATTCGATTAAAATGCGGGCCCCACAACCGACAAGTGGGAACCAGGGGTAACGTTTACAGTTATGTTTTGTTATACATTGGATATCGTATTTAGATCCTAGACTGATCTGACGTATCGTCGTAGTATGCTCTGCCCGCAACCTTACTCTTATTGTTGGTGTAGTCGTTATCGCTCCTGACTACGAAACCAGCATTCGTATTTTAATATTTATGGGAGACCTCTATGGGTCTGGTATTCGTAGCACAAGGAGGAAAATTCCTAACTTCGAAACTAACACGCATTGTCTGGCGCATATTTTTTTATATATTTATTTCAGATATAAACGGGAAACGATGAACGTTATGTTTCCTTTGTTACTTATTTTTCAACCAACCTTTGCTATCAATTGAAAACTACGAGTACACTCTTACCACTGAGTTGAAGCCTATAGTTACATATATACATGTATGTCTTATTAGGCAGGTAGTTCTTTCGTTGTATAGTTATTAAATTACGAGTACTCTCCCCACAATCACTTTTACTTTTATAGCGGCTCCAGCAAACTTTGTTTTACCCCCGGCCCGGCCCCGCTAAGGAAGTACCTAAGTATTCTTACAATTTTAAATTTTCCACACAATTTTTCTTATTTTTTTCTTTCATAAGAACCTTCTTCTGACAGTAAAAAACCCAACAAAAAAGAAATAGCGAAATCGGTTTCGCTGTTATCGAGATTTAAGCTTAGCAACACATTCAGCGATTTATATTATAATGATAATTAATTGTTATCTATTTAGTGACTTGATGTGGAGGCCAGCTTTATTATCTGCTTCCAAGGTATGCGGGATGACTTGCGTCTTCTCTGTGACCTTATTTGCACTCGTGTTTTATTTTTTATATCAGATCGTAGGTAGATCTATGTGTATCTATCATATCAGCTCAATATCGTTTTGTTTTTTTTATTTTATCGGTCAAACTTGATTAGCGTTATAGTTTACGGATTCATATTTTTTACCTCATAATAGTTGAAAGTTACTTTTTCAATGTAAAATATTATATTAAGATAATAAAAAATAAGATAGTGCTAAAACTCAGATGATATTTGAGGTTGTTTTCAATTTGATGTAATTTGTGACGAGGTACCAATGCAGAGACCTACGCATGTTTCATGGCATTGCACGTGTCTTATGATAATAATGGGCATAGTTGATCAGTGACACAACAATAAAATGACCTATTGACCGTTAACAAAAAGCTTTGTTTTACATCCTCTAGATTATAGTCACAATAATGGTATTGAGCCCCCGTCGGGTGGCTGAAATAATAACAAAATACAGCCATTCAACGACATTGTTATTAAACAACGCCCCATGTTTTGAGAGTGTGTGGAAAATAAGCTTATTATTGTGTAGCTATCGGCGTTAGTGACGATAAATTATCAGCTTGTTTTTGTTTAAAGGCACCGTTGAGCTAATACAAGCCTAGCAATAACTAGTACTTATGTTGGTTTAATTCAGTAATAATAAGATATGAATTTTATTTTGTTTGTAGCAACGGTTTTATAATAGCAAGAATTACGCTTTTACTATTAATTCTATGCTATTTTTTTTTTTTTTTTTATTTATTTCAGGAACACAAACAGTATCACAATCAATGCATGATTAAAATATTAAGTTAAAACTAAAGGCTGGACTGTAACCTATAAACAGTGTTCACAACATGATTAATACAATTAAAAAAATATATATATAAGTATACAGAAATGAGATTGATTATAGAAAATTAATTAACATTGAAATTAAAATTACAAATTAAATTAGAATAATAAAAACAAAACATGAATTAATTTAACATTGAAATAAAATAAATTACAGTAATACAAATAAAATTTTACAATAAATTTTAACAATACCTGTATATAAAAATGAAATAATAAAACCCAAATTCAATTATTTATTTATTTAGTTAAGTCTGGGGACATTTGGTGAGGTCATCATTGAGGATTCGAGATACGTCTTTTTTGTAGACAGTGAATTTATCATTAAAAATGTCTACATCTATTACGATTATGTCATACAATAAGGTGACGTAGTTTGCGTAATATTATTTTCCTCAAGAAGACTATTTTATTCATCTAATTACGTATACCACTATACTTAACGAAGTGCAACAAAGAGATGCTTCACGATTGTATTTGGCATAGTTTCAACAATACATTTATCCTGACATCTGAATGCACTTTATAGGTAACCTAACCTGAAATTACTTGACGTGAGGTAGGTACCTAAGTATAAAAGGTCCTAGGTGTGAAAACCAAACATTAAATTAGTCCAAATTATCTATTCACTGACTTCCCCATAGATAAAATAAGAAAGCTAATTGAATGCACGTGTTAGTCTAAACTATTATTCAAACTACGCATTTGAATGAGGCACGAGTCAGTTAGTTCTATTATTTACGATCGGATGAAAATATTCTAATATTATTAATATTACGTGTCAGTTGCATAAAATTAATATTCCTTTGCGAAAGGAATAATAATTCTATGGTCAGTTGTCACCATACTTAGAGCATTATTAAGATAATGTTTACAGCTCATGTTGCAATGCTAATATTTTTTACGTTTAACTAGTTTAACCCTTTTAAAACATTCATCCCAAGTTTCAAACACACTATAAATAGATCATAAATCCAGTCAAGTGTCAATATCACGCCACCGCTCCTATCCATCGAAGATTCGCAAATTGCCGGATGCAATCTTGCTCACATTTGCAGACTATAGCGATTCGACTCTAGGTACGATCCAAATCTGATCCGCACCTTGTATCATTTTAGAATAGCTCCAAGATCGATTTTAGAGGACGGCATCGGACGTTTAAGGATAAAAAAATCGAAGTTCAAAAGCGTCCATAAAATAATAAGTGGGACCAAACCACACCACACTTGGAAGTCTCAGCACGGTTTTATCTGTCGAACACCAGGTGGCGCTTGAAAAACACTGAGCCATTCGTGTTTTCGTAGGTATATTAATTGATTGAAAACATACTTTAAACAATACATTAAAAATACTAATATTGTTTTCGAATTATGAAAGGAAAATCGGACAATTGAACTTATCGACGCATAATGTCAAAAACATGTCATTTCGTTTGCTGCAGACTGCATGTGGCCGCCAATATTACGCGAATACGGTTCGTGTACAGATTAGTGCGAAAGCGCCTTTAGAAACCTTTTGCGCATTTCAAAGTAGTATTTAATATAGTACACCAGTGAGCTGGACTGACGGCTAATATAATCGCAGCCACGTTTTGCAGATCCAATAATACGTACACGTGTTTGTTGTCATAAACACGTTAAATGATTTGATTTAGCTTGTTGACCAACCGGTAAATAAATAAAAATTGCTCTGCGATATTCAAACGCATTCTGTCCACGAAACGACAGCTTGATTTAAGTAGTTTGATTTTTAGTTCTTAATACTCGTACTGCTGAATTTTAAGCGATTCCTTTTTTCCAAAGTCTTTATTTTAGTTTTGTTCTTTATTGCCCTTGTAATTCCTTTCTCGGGGAAACTGTCTTCATGTTTGCATACACAATCATCAAATTACAATTATAGCGTATTTAAGTATACTTTGGTAGATTAGGTACTTATGTGTAATTTTGTTGTGACAGTGAAGGTTCTGGCTGCAATGATAAAGGTCTTGTTAAAACAATGTCTCTTTCAATTTTGGAGTAATGCATCTATTGATACTTACTTGTTATTATTATCTTTGTGTGCGTAGCTATTATTAGAATAATATACGTACATATTACTAAGGTAATGCATTTGTTATCACGGTCAAGAGCCTGATTAATAGGTAATTAGTGTGGGAATTTACCATTTAGTTCAAGTACTTATATCCTATATAACTGTTAGTGTCTGTTCAATGTTTGTTAGTTCATTACCGGCTTATTTAAAGTAGAAGCTAATTCTTTGTTTGTAATGCGATTAATGAGATTATAGTACATGTATTCAGGCATTCGTTTGAAAAGTGTTTGTTTACGTATGTTTGGCCGTAGTGCATTAAAACTGTGAAACGTTTGCATCGTATGCAACTATGCAACTTGGTGAATTTGACTCATTTAACCTTACAGGTTCCATTTTCCTTTTCAGGTTTCAAAATAAAAGCAAAATTTTCTTCATTTCTTTTTTTTCTCTTGTTGAAAAGCCTGTAATATTACCAAATAAGGGTTACTAGATTTGGTTTAACAGATTTCCTGAGGTTAGCCCGTTCAAACAAACCAACAACCTCTTCAGCTTTACAATATTACTATAATATAAATTGCACTTGTAAAAAGACAACTGTGAACCTGTGACAGACGAGGAATTGAACTTTCAATTCCTCGTCTGTCACAGGTTCACAGTTGTCTTTTTACAAGTGCAATTTATATTATTAAGTTTGTATGGTGACAAAACACTATAAAAACAAAAATAAACAATATTACTATAGATTTTTGCCGTGCATTGGTGATGAAAAAATATGAAACAATAACAATATTCGTTAGTTTTATGTTACCCATAGTGTATTTATCAATATGTACCGGTGTACCTATAATAAAACTACTGAAGATGCCCGTAAGTCGTGTTTGTCTCAAGTGGTAGATTGCACTTCGGCGTTATCAGTCAGTCACTGTGTGATGTTCAGATACGTACCACTGTACCTTAGGCATTATGTACTTTAACAAGTGCTGTTCACGCTTATTGCAATATTTATACTTATCAACTTCCACAAGCAAACAAAAATTTAGATAATATGATTACTTTTAAACTTGAGAGAAAATATCAATTTTTTTTTGTCTGTAGTTTTTTATTTTTTACTTCAAATTATGAATTTTGGATTCAAGTAGACGCAATTTGAAAATGATGCAATAATGCTTTTAATTAGCAGAAAAAATACATGAAGGTAAACGTAAAAACGGTTTCAAGAGAAATTAGACACACTTAGTAAGGAAAATGTGGAAGAGATTGGTAATGTTTATTTATGTACATGTGCTTCACATGTGCAGAAAATATATAAAACGGCCATGGTCAGACCTGTGCCAAATGTGTAAGTCATTGTGTTGTTTCAACTGAAATACTCCAACTAAATGCGTGCCACGTATTTCGAGAACAAAGATAGGTATGAAGGTACTAAACAAAAACATGTGTTTGACCTGTGATATTACAAAAGTCTATCTGATGACTAAATACAGTAGAAAGTGTCGTGTGACTACCATCGTCCTGCATTTTCCCTTTAGCCGTATTACTTCAAGGAAATCCTTTGACTTAAATCAGGCACCAACGGACAGCAACATCATAGTCTAGTTCAGACTAACTGCCTCGTTGGTGTAGCACTATTATATTCTGTGGTGTAGCGGTTAGTTCGCTGGTCACTCACTACCCAAGAGGTCCCGGGTGCGGATTCCGGATTTCCGGGTCGGGCTGAAATTAGTTTCTTGGTTTTTCTGTCTTGAAAATTCTTGGAGTCAGGAAGATGGTGATGATGACACCCCCTTGCCTCCGAAAGCAAAGCAAAGCCGTTGGTGCTGCGCTTGATCTCTCATCGGTTATGTCGGACTGCAGTCCAAATGAATGAAAGTGAAGGAACAGAGAGTGCACTTGTGTATTGCGCACCATTTGCGCACACATATCTCCTGCGTACATTACATATCTGTGTTGAGACGGGCCGCCAGTACCGCTATCCGATAGGAGAATATTACTGGTCTGGTTCAGATTTAGTTTAGGGCTAGGAATCTTTATATATTGTTGGAACATTTTAGTATTTGAATACAAATACACATATTCAGAGAACTTTAATATATAGGTGATTCCTAGGACTTTAGACTTTCGTAGACTATTTACAAATAAACGGCTATGTCGACAGTTTACTGGTTTCGTACCTAACCTAACATCAATATTTGGATTAACATTTCTGGAAACTAAACCCATAAACGGCGCTAGATGTACTTGACATCCTGACTATTGTATAGTACCTGCTTATGTTAGCAAGTACACGTCCGTAAGTAAGCACATTGAATTCTATGAATGCAAATCGGTTACCTTAGTATTATAAATCCGAAAGTGTGTATTCATGCAGGTACGTTCCGTTTCCCGTCAAATAAAATAGCTGATTTTAATTAATTTGAGCATAGAAAGGACCATAAAGACGGCAATACTTTCCACAAGGGTGCGTAATAAGCATCACCATGTTTTGTCTAAAGTAACCACAGAATATCAGTATCATTGAATATAAGAATCGGTTATAGAATACGAATAGTGTGTAAGTAGGTATCTAGTATAGGAGTTAAATTTATTATTATAACACTTAATTGATTCCTCACACGTCTGATATCATACAGAGGCCTTGGTCCAAGTAGGTTTATGCGATTGTTATTAAAACAATTGATCTTGATCATATTTAAAGAACTGCGCGTTTTACATACCTATGTTCATTACTTTCTTCAGATATAAGTAAAGAAAGATAGATAGTAAGGCAAGAAATAATAAGGTTGGTGTGTAAAATAATATTGACAAAAAATATTACACTGAAATAGCTGTAAAAATCAGCGTCATAACTTTGAATTACTTATAATTGTTTCCTTAATCAACCGTGCAGCAATGTTAGTCCCCTTAAAAATAAATCATAATTCAAACTTAATTGACTGTGTTAGCTAAACAATACAGTATTAAACCTATTAAAAATCTAAGGTCATCTTTGTTAAATCTGTGTATGTTTCCCGTCGCATATTATGCGATTTCGGGAATCAAAGCAGACCTTATGTACCATAATGTACCCTTCTTTTAATGTCATGACATTTGAGAAGGAGTTATAAAGTGTATACTTGTTACTAAAGTTTGTATAATACTACACACATGAAAGATTCGTAACTGATTTTACAGAGATTTGCTATGGAAGCACGTGTAGTTGCGTGTGTACACGACAAATTGCATTGTGTTTGTATTAATTGAACGTAAAAATAATAAATTTTCTATTATATTACATTAATCTTATTACTCTTTTAACCTCTGGCGGGAAAAGAGTGTTCTTACCATTTTTTATGAAAATCGATTCAGTCGTTTTTCATTTGCGACAATAAAGGTATTTTTCATTTTATACTAGCGGACCCAGCGAACTTTATTTCGCCCCGAGCCGCGTCCCGCACAGCCCCGTAATTCTAGAAGTTAAGCAGTCCGAGTGAACATTGCTTCGCCCCGTCCCCGTCCCGTCCCAGTCCCGGCCCTGTCGAACGGGAGCTGCCTCCCCACCAATTTTCTTGAGTTATAAATAGTATAACTAACACGACTCTTTTATATATACATACATATATACACACACATTCTTCAAAGCGACTAGGTATGTCCAAAAACACATTAGCATATAACCCCATATACGACTTGTTAGGCGTCTATAAATTCTTCTTAGATATTTATTTCTTACAAACAGACAAACTTTTTACTTAGCAAGTCAAAGCACGGAACTTAAGTGTTTGAAAACTTATGATGCTGATTGTACGTTTTGAGTAATTCGATAGACGAAACTTCCAATCTTTACACAATACATTCGAATTTTGTAAGCGAAACTCAGTTTATGACATCTAAGTAGGAAATGATGCCATCAGTAGATTACATCTCAATAAACGAATCTAGGCGCAGAACTAATCATCAATGGATTGACCTAATTAGGACAAAAATTTGGCATAATGGAACAAAGAAGCCGACGGATGCCGAAACTAGACTAACGAATGAGCAACGAATGTTATGAAATTCTGAGTTGATTAACCGAAGGTAGTAATCAATTGGCAACCGCCGTTCGGTGGCCGTTTTGAGGTTCTTATTTGCGACTGTACATAATTTTTAGGTAACTGCTGAGTAAAACATCTTATCAAATGTGGATGTTAATTTTGACAAGATTCTAATTAAGTCTGTTTGTCCAAAAACAAAATAATAACTGGCCAACTACGAACAAAGAACGTCTCGGATGAGCCATCCATTCTGAAAATATACTTTGGTATGGCAGAGTATAATAAAATGCTTGACATAAATACGTATATTTACTTGTTACTTTGCTTTTTTTTTTAAATGTACGTATAGGTTTAAAGATGATTTATTCTCATAAGAAACAAAATACATTTCACTTACATGAGAACATAAATTAAATAATATTAATATTATCGTACCACCCTATACATCCATGAATTTCAATACGAGTTCCTGTAATGTACGTTGAAGTCCCTGGCGCTGTACCATTTTTCAACAAAAACCGGTTAAGTGCGTGTCGGACCCGCGCACTGAGGGTTCCGTGCCACCTTTAACTGAATTCAGGGTCCACTTACTTTCACTTAACGAAAACACCACAATATATTGCGACAGCAAAAATAACTTTGTTTTTTAATAGTGTTTGTATGAAAGACAAAGTTATATTTGCGGTTGATAAAAATGTGCAATATCTCAAAAACTACTTAATCGATCTCCTTCAAACCAATTTTCTTTGCAAGTTTTTGTTAAGATCTACATCATATATTTTTTTCAAAATTTTCACTTTCTTATTTCAAAAGTTAGATGGGGGGGGGGGGGGGGGGGGGACGCCCATTTCACCACTTTGGAAGCGTCTATATCTCAAACCTTAGACTTTTAGAAAAAATGAATTTAGAAACCTCAACATCATTTTAAAAGACCTATCCATAGACACCCCACACGCATAGGTTTGAGTAAAAAAAATATTTTTGGTTTTAGTTTCATGTATGGGAGCCCCCCTTAAATATTATTTTTTCTTACTTTTTGTATCTGAATCGGAAAGCGGTGAACAAAATACACCTTCCTACCAAGTTTCAGCTATGTGATGCTTATAGTTTCAGAATAAAGTGGCTGTGACATACGGACGGACAGACAGACAGACAGACAGACAGACAGACTTGACGAAACTATAAGGGTTCCGTTTTTTGCCATTCGGCTACGGAACCCTAAAAATCGCTTGCACTCACGATACAAAAACATCAAACAAAAGACGACGCGAGGTGCTAGCAATTTCGGATCTTAGGGTTAGGCGGCGCTGACTTCGATAGTATTTTTTTTCTATATTTTCCGTATTTTTAATTAAAGAAACACCTACACACGTCTCCGAGTTAGTTCGTAACCCCAGTTATCAGTTCTTTGGAACGTGCAGATATGGTGCATTGGTCAAGGTTCAGTAACACAACTCAGTGATAAGTGGAAACTATTGCTATGTTACTGGAATACTGCTTAGATTAGAGAATGCTTTTGAAGGCTGCTTAGGGCCTCTTGGGCCGGGCTAGCAAATGGGTTAAATAATTGACGTTGACAGATACAGAACGATGCGTTGACATTTTCTGTACCTTCTAGCTAGTTTTACGCCTTAGAGTTTTTTTCAAGTAGCTACGAGTATGTACGCCACCGAAAGCGTAATAGTACCTTGTGCTGTTCGTACTGTATTTTTTGAGGTTTTTTTTGCTTTAGTTGTTAAGCAAATGGAAATGAAACATCTTTCAACATGCCTTTTACCAGATAAGTTGTTTTGATCAAGTTTACGATTACTCTTAGTAGGTAAGAACGTAATTCTTATTGCATTTATTAGTAGGTACGGTTGGAAGAAAGTATAGTGGTAGGTGATAACTTGATAAGTTTTATTTTATCCGGAACCAGTATGACGAAATAACTACTTTCTTGAAACTGCAATTTACCAAACAATAGGGCAATTAGTTAACTGTTGTTTTGTTTATTATAATGACTGCTTTACTAACTGTGTCAGTTTGATTGACATTGACATTGGCTGATCGATACCTCAATCTACATACCTTCAAGGCTAAAATAGTAATTAACTTATTTTTATTTTTTTAAACATATTCTACTAACTTACTGTTTTTCCACTACTCATTATTTTAGTTATTCATATTCATAATTATTATGATTTGACATAATAATTATGAATATGAATGCTATTATATATTATTATGCTATATTATTATTATTAGGATACTGAATTAGAAGGACGTTTCATAATTGAAAATTGTTACTTACACTCTGATAAAATGTGTAGTAGTATTGAATGCTAGGACAATATCAATAAATTATGTAACTGAAATCTCAAGCCACAGTCTAAAGCAGTAGAAAATTTTTGATAAGCTCAATCGTCTGTTTTTCTAATACATTAAACAACATATTAACTTTTGTACCTGTACAATGATACACAGTTGAAATACTTATAGAAATAATTCAATACAAGGAAGAAAATTCCTTAGTTCGAAACCAAGACATTGTGTGTTGTTTAGCGCAAAAAATATGCTTTAAGTTCTTCTCAAGTAATAAAAAAAACAAGTAATAAAATTAGAAAAACTTATTTTGTCTGAGCGTTTGTTGCACGATAAATAAAATTAGTCAAGACTTTCGCGGCTGAGATGAGGTCGATAGTTTGTAGGAAGCTTTTATATACTGCAAATCTAAAGATTAAAAAAATATAGATTATGTTAAAATTTCGGATCTGAAGAATAAAGTCCGGCTAGACTATTTTTGACAGACTATTTTAGTTAGTTACGATCTTCACCAATCCCGAAATACTCCCCATACAAGTTTTTGCATAATATTTCATTCGTATCGAATAAATCTTTAAATAGATGAAGTATTTTAGTTATACTCACTTCCTTGTCTTCTATAAGCGTCGCCACTCTGCCCGGCTGAAACAAACAAAATAGATAATTAGATTATTAGAGTCAAAAAATACTTATACACTTTCTGTCACTGTTCTTGAGTTATTAAAATTTTCGGCAGTTAAATATAACGTCCTAAACTTCTGTTTCCTTGCATGGGTCTGACACAAAGTTTTTTTAATTCATTATTTATTATTTACCTAGCATTTTATATCTACCATACCCACAGTTTTGTACCTAACTAATAATAGGTTGTTACGGGCCCCGTTAGTCTAATTAAAACAAAATCCCATAACAAAACACTGGTAATTTATCATTCTGTCTTGGTTAAGATTTTTTTCGGTCCCTTGCTAAAAATGAACATTAGTAGTATCATCACTACAATTCTTGGCAACTACAAACCATAAAGTTCAAGCACACGCGACTATTTTTGTTTACAGTTCTATATATTTTTAACAATTTACGCATATACCATACTATTTGCGCTTTATCTGGGTGAATGAACGGACTGTTACATTAGGGTTACACGGTTTATTTCATTATCGTAACTGACGATTTGCAATGGGCTAGATAAGGCAAAAATAATTTTGATTTCTATTCTAGCTATTCCAGCTTACATTAAAACAGTCAATTTGTAAAACGCGTAGTTCTTCAAATACTTAGTCAAGGAATAATAAAATATGTATGTAGACAAAAATGTTAAGAATGGATGATTTGTACTTTATTGATATATTATGTGTTGTACCAAATCAAGTCGAACAAATATGATAAAAATTACCTATCTAATTACTAGATAATTAAGACCAAAAAAGTAATCAAAACTAAGTTAATTTATTTAAAATGCGTTAATAATGACTTTATCGTCGCACGAATATGGTCAGTACACAACAATATCAGTCACAACGCTTGCCAAATCTGTCACTGCTTTAGATGTTTCAGTATAGGTAATTAATTCTGATTACTTGGCCGATTACAACAAGCAATTAAGAATGTTGTGTTGTGATGTGCTGTATTAATAGTATTGATCATAACTGTAGTAATTCATTTAAACTCGAAAATACCTATTTAACTAAATCTAAATGACTGTTCAAAGACATTTTGGTGAATTACAACACAAAAAGATGTTGAAAGCCTTAACCGCATTTAGGTTAAGTCTGGTCAAATTACGGTTCTTTTTAATGAGGTTAGCCTTTATATCAATTGTCGTTCGTGCTTAGATATTTGGCAAAGAAACCTTAAAATTTTTAATTGGTAATATTTATTCAATGATAATCTTGTAACTTTTATTGCTCTAGAACATTAAGTTTGTTATCTCTGTATTCAATTTGTTATATTTTTTTAATCATTATTGTAATAATGTTATGACAACTGTTGTTTTCTTTTACATGCATTTTCATTAAATATTATTTTCATTACAATATTGCATGTTTTTCTTATATTTGAATAGGTATATTAATATAAGATGTAGACGTCATGATGAGAGAGTGCAACGTGCCAATTTCTTTTCGTTGCAAAAAATATTTTAACAACTGCAACTTTTTCTCCCTAAGTAAATATAACATAATTATCATACCTATTTATATTTGCGAAGATGTTCATACTGCACAATACTTGATTTACCTTGTAAAGTTCTTTGTTACTTTTGTGTACAGTTGGTACGTAATTAGCATTCTTCTGTTTGTTTTCTGGATCCACTTGGAGATCGTCTTTTCGTTGAAGATGTGTTTGACAAGAAACATAATAATTGGCTTGCTGAAGTTTTCAGAGGCTAATTCTACTATAAGTACATGAGGTCAAACAGACATACCTACTCTTAGCTGCATGGTTGAAAAATGTATTAAAATTTGAAATCAGGTCCTCATTTCGGTTGGTACCTTTTTCCTAGGCTATCCCAAAAACAGTAATTTTCGCGTAGTTACTTCTAGGTCAAGGCAAACCGTTTTAGGTTAATCTGGTAAACTATTTTAGCTGACAAATATGTCATTATGTGCTCATGTAATTTCCTTATTGATACGACAAAAACTAATTAATTGGAGGATGTTTGCGTTCTTCGTTCAAGTCCAATCGATGTGGCCTTTGTTTCATTAAGAGTTCGCAAGGGGAAGTACATTATACAGTGGTGGACAGCTAATTAAAGACACTTTGAAAATTGTATGTTCATCAAGTTTTGGGTTCCAATAATTTTGTAGTATGAATACATAGAAACCAGCAACTGTTGTAAAATAATCATATGGGTTTTACGTATAATTTGAAGTTACCATTTGCCATAACATTGTTCTATTTTTCGTAATTTTTGACCTCAATTCCATTATGAGCAGAATAAGTGTACCAGTGATGTGGACAGCTAATTAAAGACACCTAATGTAAGTTACTGAAAACCAAAAAAAAAACTGAAACTACAAAATAGTCAGTTAATATGAAATTAAAAATAGTCATTTCTCAATTGTTTGACAAAGTTTTTGATATTTTGTCGTATGTCATTTAGCTGCATTTTGACCTTTACTTAGTCTTGGCACGGTCCTGGCATTAGTGCTATTAGTTCCTTGCAAGCATGTATTGGAATTTATTCTAATGCTTTCATAAATGCGTCATTAAGATAATTATTTGTCTGATATTGCAAAGTTTCCAATGCGATAGATGTTAGGACCTTAGAATAGGACCCCACTGAAAGACATAGAATTGGATTTCAGATGAAAAATATTAAGGATCAAAGCATATTTTCATGACAGTATTTGCTGCAGGAAGATCGTTAAATATTTTAGCAAGAATGATAAGGTCTAGATTATGCGAGGAAAACTTGCACTGAAGAAAAAATTATAAGTTACCAAATTTATAATATGCCAAATATTTCACGGATGCGGTTTTCCTTAACACATTCTCAACGCGGACCGAATCAAAGTGGATAATTGAGATGTTTTCGAATGTTAATAGACAATAGATGTAATTACGATGAAAAACGATATATGAGACGAAAATTTAACAAGACTATGTATCATATAACTGTAAGATATAAAGTGAGGAAACATCATAGTGTGCCGTTGATTTTCTAGGCGTATTGCTGGACCTATGAAAAAATGCTAGTACATGGATGGAATACCTAAACAATAATATTCAACAACAGCCTATCTTACCCTTAGCTGACTAAGCATCTTGTCTAGAATATCTTGTAGTTTAGACTTACTAACGACTTACTAAACCGACTGCAACGGCCGTATCAGTTTTCCTAAGAGACAATGTCTATCTTTTAGATATTGCTACCATAATAGTCCTAACATCAATACAATCGAAAAAATTTAGATTCTTGTATTAGATAATACACTAGCGAGACATGTTGCTAATGTTTATTAACTATACGGCGCTTTTATGAAAGCATTAGAACAAATTCTAATACATTATAACAAGAAACGCATATCACCAATGCCAGGACTAAGTTAAGGTCAAAATACAGCTAAACGACATACAATAAAACATCAAAAACTTTGTAAAAAAATTAAAAAATGACTATTTTCAATGTCATATAAACTAACTTTTTTGTAGTTTCAGTTTTTTTTTTGGTTTTCAGTAACTTACATTAGGTGTCTTTAATTAGTTGTCCACATCACTGGTACACTTATTCTGCTCATAATAGATTTGAGGTCAAAAATTACGAAAAATAGATCAATGTTATAGCAAATAGTAACTCCAAATTATACGTAAAACCCATATGATTATTTTACAACAGTTGCTGGTTTCTATGTATTCATAATACAAAATTATTGGAACCCAAAACTTGATTAACATACGAATTTCAAAGTGTCTTTAATTAGCTGTCCACCACTGTATTTCTTTCCATTTTACTAAACATTGAGTTTTGTGACTGGTATAATTTATTCCCTTATAATTATTTAATAAGTAAACTAACATATAACATTCACTATCAAGCGATCCCGAAACTCAACTGAGTTTTTTTAATTAAAACCATGCTGTAGATTCTGGCTAAATAAGTACAAGTTGAATATTATATTGAAGTAACGGAGTAAAATCTGTCAAATTGACGAAAAGAAACCAAAATCAAAGCAGCTTACTAATTTAAATGTTATTAGCACCCGGACGGAAGGTTAGCTAATTATAGTGTAGAATAGTAGTGCGAATATATCGTCACGTGTGAAAGTGTACACTGAGTAGTCGCCAGCTATAGTTAGTCCAAAGTCAATGTACAATGGCAAGCACATCCAAACACGTGAATAGTGAGACGTTGGGATTATTCCATTCATGACTGAAAATCATCATCATCACAAAAGGATTCGTGTTAGCTAAACTAAACTATGTAACTATGTAAGCATGTTCATTGTCCTTTCTGATATGTACCTACTGTGTAAGACGTGATCAAGGTTAACGAAAATTGCATTACAATTCCTTTAAAATTACAAAAAATATCCTTAATTATGCGACGAAACTGGTTCTGAGTAACAATTTTAAATTTTATAGAGCTAAAAGAGACAGTCAAAAAACCTACATATTTGACTACCGTTTCAATTTCATATATTAGCGGGTTTTGGAGGACAAAAAATTTTAAGTGTCAATTATCATGAAAATTACTTTGCTTTAAGTTTATGGACGTAATTTGTTTGTCACAGATGTAAAAGTTTTTTTCTTAATTTGTCGTTAATGTTACTTTTGTGAAGAATATCTTCATGTGGTGTTTCGATTCAATTATTTTTATCTAGAAAATAGCCATCATAACTAATTTGACGTTTGTATGGTGTCACTCTTAAATTATCACGTGTCAAATAATTTTTACATTAGTCCAAGAGTCCTTTGGTTTGCAAGTCAATAAAAGCGAAAAAAGAGATCTATGAGAAAAAGTATTGTTTGACTGTGAAATCTAACATCTTGAGCAATGCCCTGTGTTTGGTGACACAATCAATAGCAGTGATGTGTGAATGGGATCAGATGTGAAAAATACACTTGAAGCTGCTATTCTAGAACGTTATTTGTATAATCCACTCTGATAGAATCTCTTATGATTTAGGCGAACAATACGATCGCATAAGGGTTGAAAAACGTAATGGTAACATTAACTTTTGCAGAGTTGTAAAGATTAGGGTTACACGTATTTTGTAGTTTGAAACAGCTTGACTCTCTCTACGAAAACAGTGAATTTTCGTATTTGAAGGCCTTAGGTCATGATGCTTATAGTGTAGGTACTAAAGTCTTACACCAGAATTGATAAAACTACTTTCAGTGCTTAAACTGAACTAATGTAATTAATTTCAATTCAACGCCTGAATCACTATTATGTAAAGCAATTCAGTCGCAGTAAAGGCGGTAAATCGACACAAAAATATAAAAGCATGCAAATACCTATCAATAATAACAACATTGCTATCTTAAAACATGTGTTTGCTTTAACTGGCGTTATCTCTGGAGGATAATAAGACCAAATTGGGTTGCTATCGCGTTGTTGTGGATATTTCAGCAAATGAATGTTCAATTAGGTAGGTATGGATATTTCATAGAAATATTTTGTGAACCCTTTTGGTATATTTTACTTACTACATCTTTTGTGAAAGTGGAACGGCTTTAGTGGACGCACAAAATTATCTAATAAAAAAAAAATTGCTCAATTATAGCACATCCATTGCCAATATTTGCTCAGCTACTAAAATACCTTTGATGATAAAGAATTTCTGGCTCACTATAGTAGAAATATTTTGAATAGCTGTGTTTGTAATAGCATTTTAGATTTTTATCGTTGTTGTGATTATATAACAATCGCTGAATACCTACCTTTCAGCGGTAGGACAAATTTTATCTGATTTGTTTTGCTTCGAGGTCGTTTACCTCTTCGTCTAGTCTAGTATGAAAAGTAACTTAGCCGTCTGCTAGTTGGCGTTCATTCAGTCTTACCAAAAGTTAAAATTAATACCTTTTTTACTAGCTTTAATATATAAATGCATAACAGCAAAACTCTTGAAGGTAACTGTAAAGTCTTCCGTATGTAAAAACGTAATTGTAGATAAATGTACAGCATTTTACTAACCTTGATTTACGAATAGCAAATAACGTAGTGTTGTTTTGTAAACATGATTTATTTTATAATATTATTATTTTTTCCTCGACATGTACATTTTGTATTATATATGGAATAGAAAAAGCTGCAACGAAAGTGACTTCGAATCTTGCGTCAGACACAATAGGATCAAAATATGACCCAGTAACCAACATCTCCGAACCGAAACCGACTGGCCTTCAACCACGGATTCGCGCACTACCCAAACCCGTGTACAAACACACGCGAATTTATTTATAACACCCAAAATAACAGGCGAGGGGCCAACTTTAGGGCACACTCCAACACGTACCTTAGTTTCTGTGCCGCGATGCGTCGTGTTCCCTTGCCAGAATCTTCGGGAGAATCCTTTGACATAGCCGGTCACCGACTGCTGGTATTCAAACCCAGGGTTCCAGCATAAGGATCCGTACCCAAAAACCCAAAAGGGCTCTTTTCTCGATACGACCTCCACGCTCTGCTCAGTCTTCCCTCCTTCACTCATCCCAGATTCCTTACCGCTATCCATTTTACGACTAAAAGCTTTCTCCAAAAATGTTATAGAAAATCGCTACGCTAAATGCTTTGGGAAAAGGAGAAAGCGGACGCCAGCGTCCTTATGTTATATCACAGATATTTGTTCACTTTGTTATTCTACTTGTGTCTCATTGTGGATATTTGGAGCACGTGCACCGGAGAAACTAACTAAGAATGCAAAATGTTGAGCGAGCGACCGCCCATCGCGCCGATTGATTCACAACTGACAGTTTTCCGCACTTGTTCACCTTTTCACTGGATGCCACAATACTGAAATTCTCGTCTTCAAGCGATTGTGAACTGTAAACCGTTGGAATAATAACGTATTTGATCGTATACGTATATTGTTTCATCGCAGACAGGGCGGTACCAGGGCGTTTCGTTTCACAGTATTCATTTTGATTGATGATATCTAATATTATTCTAATCTTTATTAGCGTATCATAAACAAGATCTTAAAATGTTCTCGTGATTTATATTGGATCTGCTCCAAAACTAATACGTAAGATACGTACACAATTGCCATAATATCTCTACAAAGACATTTGAGAGCATGAAATGGAACGTATCGACCGCGAAGTTTGTAGCCGGCATTACAGCTCTTCTAAACAGCCAATAGGAACCAGGCTGCATTGATTCAATGGACTTAATGCGGCTGATGCAATTTTTCAAAGAGCTTACTCTTAAGCTTTTGGATGGATGCGTTTGGTGAAAGTTTTGTGATGGACAAGCGAGTAATCTTTATTTCTTTGACACGGGCGACTATTTTTTGCTGTTCCAAAGGTATAGCATTCGACCTTTTTAGAACAGAACCTTTGGGAATACATCCGTATATTTTCGAAACATTTCATGATTCTCTGATTTACTCTGATTAAGGATGAATCAATGTCTACCAACCTTACCTTAAAGTGCGCGAGATAAGCTTTTAACAGTTTGGTTTTATAATAATGCTGATTTTCTGGTTAATGTTTTAGGTTCTTAGGTAATTTCTGAATTATCATCTTTATCGAAATTTTCACAACTACTTACTTAGCTGTGATCTAAAAGGGTATTCCTTGAAAATTTTGACACAAAAGTTTTAACAGCAATTATGTTCTTCAAACCAATTAACTTCTGACAGAGCTGCGAGATTTTTATTTTGGTTTTATTGTAACGTAATGCTACTGCAATTCTTAAATCATAATATGTACCTAATTATTACCTACTTGGTATGTTTTTCATGGCTCCTATATGTATGAGTCGCAGGGTTTTGATTTTGCGTTTTTCCTAAAATAATCTTATCCTATATAATCTATCTATATTGTGACGAATGTTTTCCCAGATGGTCAACTAATATATGATGCAAGACTAAAGTATGCCTCTGATAATAAATTATACCTATGTTTTAAAGTGGTAGTTTAAATAGAGGATAAATGCCCAAGGAAATTGTCGTAAAAATGAATAGGAAAATCCGAGATCCGAGGATATGCAATAGATTTAATTTCAATGGAACATTTACTCACTTTATCACATCCAAGATCTCTCTGGGAAATACTATACTAGTTAGTACAGTAATAAATTGCATCTTTTCCATTTGCCAATGGTCTGTAATTTATTTTCTGTTCAATTTTGCCGCTATACTTACGTCCTACGGCGCGCTTTTGATCGAAGGGTCCCCATTGTATACTTTTTATGTCCTAACCATAAAATTATTATCCCTATCGGACAGGGATATTAATTTTATGGTCCCAACAACCATTAGTTCTTTGCGGTATGTGCCCTGACCATTGCCACTTAAAATTTTCGACCCGTAGGGCTTTGTCTTACTACCTTCTTGCCATTGATGCTATAAAGGGTGTGGCCTGTAATATGACCAAAATTTTAAATATAGGCCCTTTAATTAACCAAACCAGTTATCAATTCTTAATGTTTTTAATTTAAATTATAACTGAAAATAAATCAATTGCTTTTTCTAACAAAATAAATCGAACCAGCAATGTATTGCAATTAAATGTGACGAGTCATAGAACTTGACATTGTCATTTACTTCAACGAGTTAGCGATTTTGTTATACATTCATTATGGATTTTAACTTTGGATTACTATTTCTCTGAAAAAATTACAAAAAAAATAACTGGTTGCTTTGATTGGAACAGTTACGTTTAGACTAATGAAACTTCAGTATGGCTTCAATATAATGGTCCATATATTTTTCATAAAGAATAAATCACAATGCATTAGTTTATTTATTTTACACAATATAACAGACATGGAGTATTAACGATTGGATATTCACTCGCCTACTACAATAACAAATTGAAATAATTTACAATACTTATGTTACAATAATATGTAATGTTTTCATAATGGGAGGCTTTACTAACAATTACAATATAGAATGACATATAATAATTACCTGTTGTATTATTGAATTGGTTGCATATTACTATTTTTGAAGTTTTCATATTATGGGCAGAATTTCCAGGACGTCATGTCTTCAATATCCTACAGTGAAGACATGACACGTGAAAATTAATCTCGTGCAAGTATTCAACAGTCAATTATTTAACGGTTTTAATTTAAATATACCTAAGTATTGTTTTGTGCTCCAAAAAGGTTCGGAATGTGAAATAGTGTTGGTAAACAAGATTATACATTACAATAATAATTATGATTCTATTTTACATACTTTTTAGTTGGTGTTATTGCTGAGATAATATCTAGCTAGCCCATCGTTTTTACAAATACTTTATTTATGGAAAAATATTCATAACTATAATAACTTTACTTATTTTTTTAATTGCAAATTTATTATAATTTACATTTGATAAATAATTGCTTTTTAAATGTATATTTTCTAATTTATATTGTATTGATTAATTTAAGAAACTGCTCTGCCAGTAATATTTAATATTGTCGAGGTTTGTAGGGAACACGATAGGGAAAGATATGATAATTTATTCGAAATTATTATTTTTATAATAGTCAAATCGATATGCAATGTAGCATAATGTTTACAGTGTACGTACACATATATTATTGATGCAAAGACTATAAACACTAAAAATCTTTTGTTTTTATAACCCATTATTTATTCAATGAAATAAGTTTTAGTTATCTATCGTGAAATTAATTTGATTTTAATTTTACTATATGCATTGATAACAATTCCTTTTAGATTGTACCTATATAATAATATCTGTGAATCACACTTTCTAAAGAATATGAATAATAACACCTAATATATCCAATATTTTAGGGGCCATAAAATATAAATTAAATGCATTATTCCATTGTATTAGAGTAGGTACTAGTTTTTGTACAATATCCTTAATATCCACGCTTGCACCAAAACTTTGTGATTTGTAAGGTAACTAAAACATTTTTTTTAAATTGAGATTACATTGTCTGTTAATTAATTAAAATAAGATCTATTTACACATTTCAATACATAATATTGATTTTGTGATATTTGGCTTATGTTCCTTCTATGAGGGAAATATTAACATTTGATCGAAGTGTTTCATGATTATCATAGTATTATCCATAAAGGTAGCTAAAGGTAAAATTTTCACATTTTATTTATTACACATAGATGGTTTTTACTGTCATAGATAATCTGGAACACTCCAACCAAATCTTTATGAGATAACTTTATTATTTAACAATGTGATGGTCATTAAAACTATGCCTAACTATTTACAACAATCAGACTTTTTACAAAAACACGCAGTCAACTTTCAAGATTCAAGAATACACATTTTCATTAAGTTAAACATAGATACACTGACACAACGTAATAAAATTTAAATATAGCTACTTTAATACTATATTCCCGAACACAGGACAGGTACGGTTATTATGTGCTTATTTGAATGTTATTTATATTACAATATGACTAGTGATATGTAACGATAACTTTACATAGGATATGGTAAAACAAATTAACTATTAATTGCCAATATCGAATGAGATTATAATATTTTTTACTAAAAATAATGCACCATGGGGGGGATCTAAACACCAATCAACGCTCAATTTTAATGACGTCACTGACTAAATCACTACTGCATATAAATTCTTCATGTACGTTTAATTATAATTATCTATATAAAATATACACAATGTATAATTGTTCTGCATTAAATATCGAGCAATCAAACTGGTTACATTAAATTCACATCAAGTTTGAAATGATTTAATATCCGAATTCAAATAAATAATAATAATATTTTAACTTACTTTTAGAAAACCTATTACTCGTATATAAGAAGTTACTGCATATATTTTAAATTTTGGTGATTTCAATATCAATATCTTTACATTATATTTTTAATATAATCTATTTTCCAGGCTCCGAATAGCAAAGTTAACAGGGATATAATTAATTACATTTGGACTCACTAAATAAACTTATTTCATCTCATTATACGCAGTCAGGTTTTTTGGTAGTTCCCGAAGGGAATTTAAGAATCAAGCACGAGTCTTGAAATGTGGAGGTAGGTGAATATTACCCTAATAAGTATTATATTGACAATATTATGCTTTAATATCAATAAATATGTACAAACATCTTAATTAGTAATATCAGAACTATTCACATTTTGGTCACTCTTCCGATATATTTCTCGATATTCGGATACTGTTAAACTAAGCCAAAGCTACAAATACATTTAACATGCTTGATACCGAAATTAAGACACATGCCTCGACTCAACAATTTATACTTAAATTATGTTGAGTTGAGTTAATAATAGTTTTGTATCCTAGCTGCAGAAAATGTTCATTGCTTTAGCCATATTTTTTTGCTTCTTTTAAGCTACTGGCCTACGTTTTGGAATGCTTGGATTATTCTCGGATTCTCGTCGGTTGTCGTTTATTTCATGAAATAATATTCTACTGTTC